>JAJEKV010000074.1:0-188829 GCA_021234155.1 Isoetes taiwanensis | reverse complement strand
AAGTAGAAGTATAACGCTAGTTTTGTAAGACTTGGGTGATAAAGGCTGTGCGCAGTTAGATTTTGGAAATTGTTTTCAATGGCTATGCAGTTGGTCGTTTGGAAATGCCTGGCAACACATACCCTAGACCACATGTCATGAATATATTCTTTGTTGAAGACCCAAACTATTATTTCGATTTTTGTCATTATCCAAATGTCTAGAGTCTACAATTAGCACCTTATTCTACTATACATTGTATAACGTTTCTCTAATGGAGTTTCTGCTTCAGCTATATTGTACATACCTGTTCCAAGAATTGTCACGCTAGAATTATGTTATAGAAGTACAATTAATGCTCACAATGCATATACACAACGATCTTGCTTGATTTGCTGGCACCAAGATGTACTAACACATTGGACTAATTTTAAGTTCTACATTCCAATCCCATTCTTTTAAATGAAGCAACAAATTCAAACGAAAAGCAACCTGCTTTAAATCTCACATATGCCCTTCTAAAATAATGTGCACTACATCCAATTTGACTTTGCGTCTCAATGGCAATCAATAGATGAACTAATCTTCCAATGTATACTAATATAATTGTTTAGAAGCAAGAAGGTCGTGAGCAGCTGCTACAATGCCATGTGCATTTTTTATGCATCTCTAATGCAGGAGGGATGTAAACAATATATTATCAAAATAACTTACCTTTGTAAACTAAAAAAAGGCAATCGCAAACATAGTCAATGAATCTAACACTAAAAAAGTTATATTTACAGCCACACTAAATAAAACGGATTGGAACCACCCATAACCAATCAACCTAATTATAACAATCAATATATTTTAATATACAATACATGGCCCCAAATTGACGCCATACGGTAGTCAGTTCTCACGATGAGATGCGCCAAGTGAAAGCGGCTATCCTAATGCCGGTGGTAGGCAAATTTGAAGGGAACTGCCTTGTATGTTGACCGAGACCTGACCCCAGCCCAACAAGAAGACCGCAGGCACGAGTTGGCCAAAGTTAAAAGCATTCGTAGACAGGGAGGAGCTGCAGGACTGATTCGGGGTAAGATGCAAATTTTCAAGCCGCCAAATCTTTGCTGCGAATCCTCGCTAACCCTCCAAGTGACTCGACCATGCCACTTCTTCACCAGCTACTGGCCGCATGCCCTTCAAGTTGCCTCACCTTCATTTGCTCGCACATCTCGTCGCCTCTACTTACGCCATCCCCGGCCACCGCATATTTGAATCCCCAACCGCTGGGCCCCTAGCAGACAAAATAGGAATTGCCTCCAGCATGGTCTCCTGGAATTGTCGGGCTTCCCATGGCGAAGGGAGATAGTCTCAACTCATTCTTTGTAGATATGGAGCTGATCTTCCTTATGGAAACATGGGAGCATCACGGGGACACAGGATGCCCGGGACTTGCGGGATACCGCGCTACTCAATCTTCAATGATTGCACAGAAAGCGGGGGCATGGGGAGTTACTGCTACTATCGAACGGCCTTGGCGCGGTCCGGTTTCCTTGTTCAAGACGGGACAAGCTGCAACCGGTACTTGTGGGTGCGCGTGTGCAAAACTGCAGTAGCTACTTTCCACATGCGAAAGCTACTTCTATCACACCCACTCCCGGATGTGGATAGGCTGGACCCCTATGTCGATCTATATGATGACATACTGGCGGATAAGCGGTTAAGGCGTGTCATACTCCTTGAGACTTCAATGCGCCGCACCGGGTAGAACAACCCATGAGATTTGATCCCTTGGATCGATGATATATTGCAAACAAGTCCTGCGCGAAGCGGCAGGCCGCGGACATCCGATGACAATCAGGTCACACGCTATGGTAGACAATTGCTTTTGCTCAGGGTATCTTTGACCTGATAATCGCAATGGACCGGCACGCTGGCCCCACCCAAGAAACACTTGTAGATAGGAAAACCGTGGGGAGGATCTAGTGTGGTGGACTATGTCTTTGGCGGTGCCCGAGCGGGGATATGCATGTCGTCAAGCACTTCCAGGTGGGAACAACTAATAGGGATGAAGAGATCGATTGTTACTTCTTTCTTAAATACCTTTCAGGATCCTGCACCATGCATCTCCTTGCTTCACTGAAGGATCCTATTGAGAGTGGATTTCACGTTGCTTGTGTGAAATCCAGTCTCCTTACTTTGATGTGTGACGACTGTAGTAAGCCCGCCATTCTTCCTTTTGTTTGAATTTTTTGGGGCTTAAACTTGCGGCACATTTCGAGATGACTCAACTCCTTATGAAGCGTTAAAAGCAATTTTTTTGCTTGTGCATCATGTTCCCCGCTTATATGCAACCAGTAAAAGCTTGGCAAAGAATAGGCAACTTCAATAATAAGGATTCTAATCTGAAGATGATTCAGCCAGTTCTTGAAAAGGCATTGATTTTACTTTTACATACGTAAAATGTAGAGGATGTGGAGCCCATTCAGCAGCTTCGATAAAAGGCATGCAACAGTTAAGCAATATGCTAGCCATTGTTCTTGCACATTGAGGTGAGGCATAAGCATGCACAATTAACTTTCTAATCAATCCACCAAGCATGCGACCATTTTTCCATGTCCGCATTTCGTAGACCATAGTGGACACCGGGCCCTAAGGTGTTTGAATTCAATAGATCGTGGGATATTACATTACGTTTTAGCTTTAGGGTTAGCGCTATGCTCAAGGCAAAATTGCATGACGACCACGCGGCATAAAGAAGGTTGCTTTCAGTCCCTATTCGGATCATAATTTGTTTCGGTGGTATACAAACTTATTATGCAATGATCAGAATTTGTACACACGCTTATGATGAGTTCAATAATGATCGAGAATTTGTTATAGATGTTACACAAACTCGTGGTAATAGATTACAAAATAGGCTACGGATGGATTCTCCTTTTTCCATTGTGAAACTATATTCTCAAGTGTCTCATTTAAGTCCTAAAGTTACTGACTATGGCAGTGTTGTTGCATTCCCACCTTGATATTAAAAATAACTTGAATTAAGCTATAAGCCACCACAAACATTCCATCTTTTCCTTTCTTGACTCTCTCCACAAATTCCCATCCAACCCCTTGCCCACACCAAACCACAAAGCAAAGTAGCAGTCTAGAGCAATTTTAAACTTTTCCACAATTCTACCAAATTTGGAAGAGTACAAGATAATAGCAGTACAATTTATTACGAAGCTGGAGAAGCCCAATTCGTGTTCTGAGCAATAGAGTTTGTTTGAAACATTTTACCTTACCTAGCTTGGAGAACCCCAATTCGGTGCAGTCTATGGAAGACATGGACACGATGTACAGGCTTTTGTTGATTGACAAAAGCTCAGTGGTTTGTCAGAATAATCCTTCTTTTCATTTCTTCATTGGGTGATGTGGCGTTCCACCGACTATTACGCCTCGGGGCGTGTATTGTATGCGCCATCCGCCACGCCACCACGCCACCCCGATTGACGTGTACGCCAATGTATAGCCAAGTGGGTAGCCCCTAGGGGGCAACTTGCTAAGAATGTGCATTAGCATTAATGTGCACATTTTCCAATGTACACATTAATGTGGGCACACATTTCCATGTGGCCACTTGATGCCAAGTGGGCCATACCCATAGGAGCAATTAAGGTGCACATTTTCCAATGTACACATTCATTAATGTGCACACATTTCCATGTGAGCACATTTGGGTGCACACATTTCCATGTGGGCACATTTGGCCACCTAGCCCTTAAAGGCAAGTGGGCCCATTACCAATTATCCCACATGCCAAAAGGGGATAATTGGAAACCCTAGCCACCCCCTTGTCTATATAGGGTTGGAAACCCTAACTAACCTAATTTTCGATTTTAGGGTTTCAGAACTCTGTTTTGGCTGCCTCAACAGCCAAAACCGCATCCCGCACTTCGATTGGGGAGAATTACATCCTTAGTTCCTCGAGATTCGAAAGCCAGCCAGGATGGTCGAAGCTCAGTCGAGGAGGAGCCCCTCAAGGATCAGGTATTTGGCCAATTAGATAGTCTAAACCCTATTTTAGGCATTGAATCAGTAGGTTTAGCCTATTAGATTGCCCATAGCAGCCCTCTAGAACTCTAGATAGCAGATTCTAACTAAAGAACCTAACTCTATGATATAGATTAGATCTTGTTCTTTAGTTCTTCTGTGATGTACATGGATGATGTATCTCTGTGAACTCCTTGTATTGGGAAGGGGGGTAGAGACCTAAAGCCTTGTAGTTGATGCTCCTAGAGTAGCCTCTCTAGCACACTGTAGTTGCGGCCTGCATAAATAGCCCCGCCCGTGTTGTGTTCTTAGGGTCGACCGGTTGATAAGGGTGGTCAGGTCCATAGCGGTTGCTCTCTGGATGTAAAGTCTACCCGGAGGGCACCGCACTAAGCGCTTAATAGATAGATAGAGCCCCAGTATGAGTTCGACACCGCTGGGGATAAGAAGCCGCGGCGGCGGCACTGCCACCGGGGGTTTCAGCCGAGGTCCCGTGTCGCGGTTGTTGTCGCACACGGGGGTGGACCGGGTCGTGGTGGTAGTTCCCTTCAAGTGGGTTAAAGTCGAAAACCGGACGGTTGGTGTCCTCTAGTCCGCCTGCTATGGCATTGATCATCCGGGTGGGAGGGAAACCTCCCTACCCGCCTCATCGGTGCAGGGAGATGTAACCCGGCTATAGCCCCTTTGGCTATGATCCCAAGACTACGGTCCAACCAGAAGTTCTTCAACCTATCTCGCAAAGTGTACCAGGAGGGGCGGATGGAGTGGACAACCTAAGCCATGTTCATGTGCCAGCCCAAATCCATTGCCATGAATTTGCCCGCGCAATGAACTCGAGACCCAAGCCGCCACCATCCCTTTGAGTCTGAGCCTTGGGTAGGATTCCCTATGTGATGTGCCGATCTTTGTCTATGCAGATATGTGGAGGGCCATCCTTCGTGATGGTCATATGATATTGTCGTATGTGCACCGACATGTATGCGACGCCCGCAGCTAGGTAGGCCCCGAGGGAGACGGGTGCAATGACCCTTCCACTCTTCCCACCGGAACCCGCCCGGTTTTGCAAAGGTCATGTGGAGGGCCCCAGATAGCATGGAGCTGGTATGGGGATGAACTCTGTTTGTATACGGTGCAAGGGCACCGTGATAATGCAGTAGGGGACGCCATGGGTATCGAGCTATGTTCTTGGAGACCAAGAGCAAAGCAAGCGCCATGTTCCCAAAGAGCACTAACTTGATAGGATCCTCAAACCTCGAAAAATGAGAAAAATTTTTTTTTTCTCATTTTTGTAGTTTATGCTAAGCTAGTAACAGCTTAAAAAGAATAGAAACGTAAAGAGACTAAAAAATTGATGAGCCAACATCCAAAAGTAGGGTGGTCTCACACGTCGCTACCGTGACATTTCTACATTTTAGAAATCGGGCCGGGCAACGTCTTGGTGACATTCAAATTTTGACACCAAAAAGTTGTAAATTACAAAGAAAAATATCTTGATAATTCTAAATTTAAGCTAAGAATTAGTAGATTTAGCATGTTACATGTTAATTTAATAGTGGGCCCCACCATGTCTCACACGTCGGCGCCCGGGGACGTGTTTCTAGATTCTAGGAATCCGCTGGGCGCAACGTGAGACCTTGCTTAATTAGGTGTTTTAGATGCCTTAGACAACCCAAAAGGTAGTTTAAAAGTTGACCTAAAATTGGCCCTATAAATAGAATTGGACCCCTCCCATTTTTCCCGCCCTTCCCGAACTTCGCCAGATTGTCAAGGCGATCTTCGCGCCAGAGCTCCAATCGACGAATCAGAAAATGATGGCCCGCACGGGCGGTGCAAAGGAAGCCTAGCCGAAGCGGATCCTCCAGCGCCAGCGCCGCCCGGCCTTTTCATAGGATTCTTTCGAACGCCTTCTCCACGCCGACGATCTTCGCCGAGCGAGGAATCGTGGTCGGACCGGAGCGACCACACACAGATCTTGGAGGACGACCGACAGACGCCATGGACGAGATCCTCAACTAAATTGCACCTGGCAGAGGCGTGAAGCTGGGAGCAGCAGGAGCAACACTGTGGGGACGCCAACCCACAGGGGAGGAGCAGAGGGAACAGGCGAACCCACCCATAGGCCAAGAACAATCCTGGATGAGATCCACCCCAGGAGGAGCAGTGCACGAGAGGAGCAAAGAACACGGAACTCACCCCCGAGGAAGAGGCCGACCAGCACGCCTGGCCCACAAGTAATGGGGTCAAGGAGCCACCCAGGAGCAGAGGTCAAAGGATCAGAAGACGCCGGGACCTAAGAAGAGGAGGGCCAAGGCCATCAAGGCGGCAAGAGGAAGCTCGTGAAGGTTGGGAAGAGAGCCGGCGGTCCGGTCATCAACGAGCCGCGGGAGGGGAGACCCCGCCCACCACCGACGCATTTCTCGACCAAGACTACGCAAGGCTTGGGCGCAGACGGGCGAAGCTCTTCAAAGCCCCCGTTGTTGAGGAAGAGGTGCACGAAGCGCATCGCCCAAGAGCGAGGGAGGCCGGACAGTGGCGGCGCCCCACCATTTCCGGACGTGGGATAGGGTCAAGGCCCCACGGCCGCAACGGGAGTCTGGCGTGATAGACCCCTTAAAGGTCTATCGGAAGAGGATCAAGGAGCACGACGATATATGGCGGGTGGGAGGCCTACAACACCTATTACCGTGAGCACCGGTGAGAACGATTGAAGGCGGCACCGACCTTAGAGCCGACACCAAAGCCACCTCCACCAAAGCCCAAGCCCCCACGAGCACCGAAGAAGCGGAGCAAGAAGAAACAGGAGGAAGACAGGCACTCAAGGAGATCCGCCACTTCCGTAAAAGTTACGGCTCCTCGATTCCCCGCGGCGCCATTCCAAATACCGGGTCCGCTGGTCATCCAAGAATACAACACCTGACATGCGCGTGGATGAGACGAGATGTTGTTTGTGTTTGCAAGAGGCGGCCAAGCCCACTTAGTGAAACATTTTGAAGATTCAACGGCCTGCACGGCACGCCTTGAAGAGGGTTACCCTCATGAGGCGGGGATATGTATCTTGCCCGTGCACATCAAGGGCTTAACGACCTTGAGTTTTGTAAATAATCGGAAAAATTTTGTTAATATAAAGAAAATTTTTGTGTAAATAAAGTGTTAAACCTTGTTTAAATAGGTCAAGATATCGATCCCTAGCTTTTTGTTTCAATTAAATTGGAGTTTTGAGCAAAATTGAGACGATGTCTCACACGCCGCCGCCGGAGACAGATTTCTACATTTTAGAAATCCAGCCGGGCTTAACGCAGAGACCATGCCCAAAAAGGCCCAAAACAGCTCCAAATCGACCAAGTAAGGGGTCAATTCTGCCTAACTCGATGAGTTTAGTAGAATTACAGCCTTTTAGATCACCTAAATTGAGTAATCCTAGCCCAATTAGGACCCATGTCTCACACGCCGCCGCCAGGGACAGATTTCTACATTTTAGGAATCGGGAATGCGTCAGACCCCGCACCATTTCTTCACTAAATGATCTCCAAATTGCACAATAAGTTCATTGAGCTCTCCTTAGCATGCTCAAGCCCTAGAAATATACTTCAAACTTGCAATTGCATCATTTAATAGGTTAGAATTGCCTAATCCCATGAAATTCTAAGTCTTCCAAAAATTAGGGTTTTCCTTTCCTATAAATAAGTTCCCCATTTCTCAATTGGTACCCCGCAAATTAAGCTCCCCAACGCTTAGGCGATCTTTTCAGCTCCCCGAGGCGCTCGCATCCGTTGGATACTCCTTCCTTGCTAGATCAATGGCCACCGCTGATTTCTGGACGATGGTGCGCTGCCCATGCCCATCGAGGCGGATGTCAATGACATCTTCCAAGTCTTTGTGAAAGAAATTGACATCCAAGCTACGCTGAATGCAACCCCAAAGATATAGGCAAAAGCTAGCGAATTTCAGGCTAGGGTAGGACCCTCCCTTGTCCAAGTCCCCCTTGCATAGGATGCTTGGTTCCTCACCCGTCCCTTCAGTGACCTTTGGGCGATGTCCCCAACATCGCCAAGTACTTGACCAACAAGGCGCTAGGCTACCCGACTACATGGTCCCCGACAGCCAACAGGGACCAAGTACTTCTCATTAATCACCGCCCTAGCCATCTTCTTATCCCACCGGGCCGAGAACCCGATGGGGGCAACCTCTATCCCTCCGATGGAGGTAGACCCCATAGCCGAGCGAAGGAAGGGCAAATGCTGCTGCAGTATCAACAAGAATCGAGAAGCAAGAGAGGATGAAGAAGAGTCGGACGACGAAGGATACACGCGGAGCTCGACTCGGACCGAAGAACGGCGCCAAGGAGAGCGAGAGCTGATCAACTTCGCAGAGCAGCCGAGGGCATCGAGTTGCTCCCCACTTGGGCTAGGCATCACAAGCCTAGCCCCTATCATCATCGACGGAGAGGAGTATCTACTCCTCAAATGACATCCAACCTCCCCCAATGTAGGGAGAGGGAGCTCAGGTTGGACGAACTACTCCACCACAACAAGGGTAGATCGGACCTCGGACGACTTCATCGTCCGGGGAGCATCAGACTTCCCGGCTCCAAGTGAGGGGAGTCCGACACCTACCACGTGGGAGACGACCTCCCACATCCAGGCTTATAGCAAAGATTAGGGCAATTGATGGACGAGCGGAGTCGCCAACAGGAGGAGGAGTTCCTCGCCTCCAAGAGCAGATGGGGATCTGCGGGAAGACCACGAGTATCCCAATGCCGGGTCCTCCAATATCACCCTTGCCAAAAGGAGAAGGAATCGACCTCGTGAGGCTCGACCGCGACAATTGAAGACTACAGGGAGCTCACCAAGTAGAGGTCGACGAGTACGCTGGGCCACGTAGCCGGGAGGCCAAACAAGCGGAGAAACTTCGGCGACACAAACGACAAAGTCGCCGTGTACTACTTTACCAATTGCTAAGGGATGGGAGAATAGCGGTAATCCACCGCAAGTTCAGTCCCCGTGAGGCGAAGAAGGAGTGTTTATGCTGATTGCACTCTCGCTCTTCCGGTGCACGCCGAATAGCAAAGAACGCCGACTATGCTTTGTTTAGTCAAGAGGGCAATGGCACTTGACCTCTTCGACTTCGCCATCCCCACCGACGCCGGGGAGATTAGCGTGTGGATCGCGCCCCTACATCCGACCCGCAGGTAGAAGACCTGTGAGAGCCATCCAGGGAGGCTCGACGGCAAGCATCATCAGGAACTTGGGTCACTTTCGGTAGGGACGGCCCAAGTTAAGAAGTTTCTTGAAGACAACCCGCCTTACCTGCGATTTCAAGACTAGTTGGACTCTTGATCCCTGAGACCTTTTGTACCTAAAATATTATATGATATATAAATACAATTACTTTGCACTTTAAATGTTTCATTGATGTATGTTGCCCCACAATTATACCAACAAACGTAAACAATGCAAGAGAACAAATGGAACTAACCATATAGCCATTAATCACTTGTGGATGCAAATAGAGGGCTAAGCAGGGAACGATAACCGCGAGACCTTATAGAAGAGCAGACCCCGCCTAGACCACCCCCGCAAGGGAACCTATTTGAAGATAGGGAACCCATGACCCCAGAGCAGAGATAGCCCGTGATGAGGACGGATCCGAGCGATAAAGGCATTACCGTCCGCAAAGCGTGAGTAGGTTCGTGGGCAATGCCTCGGCTGCCGCAGGCATCAGCTCCTGAGGGAAGGAAGGGACAAGAAGAGAAGCAAGAGAAGGAGATCCCCAACCGAATCTTCCCGACTCAAGTTCAGACTCGCACCGACTGAGGGAAGAGGAAGAGCAGGCTCAGGAACCAACAGAGGGAAGGCAGAGGAACACCCCAGAGGGACGACAAAGAGATACCAGGGCCTCCGACTACCAGAAGAAGGTAGATTCCGCACTGGGCAATGTATGGAAGGCCCGGAAACTGGAACAGTTCTCAGGGGAGAACAGGTCAGGCTTGGAAGCAGAGGCATGGCTGGACGAAATGAGCGAGTACGGAAATGCTTATGGTATGAAGGATAAGGACAAGGGCAGAGTTGCAACAGCCAACTTGAAAGGAGCCGCTCGGATTTGGTGGAAGGGGTATGCAAAGGCACACGGCTTAAGCAGGGATGCTTGTAAGTTTAGAAAGTTTGCTAAAGCCTTCGTTTACCATTACGCTCCAAGGGAACATAAGTCCAAAGATGATGCAAAGCTTTTACAAAGTTGCGCAAAGGCAACAAATCAGTTCAGAAATATACGAGGAATTCATGAGGCTAAGGTCAGATATGCCGGGTTGGGAGAGAAGCATGCAAGAGAAAGCTATATCGAGGGGTCGAATGAGGAGATCCGCAAGCTTGTGAGAGCAATAAACCCTAGGACAAGATCGGGCGTAATCCAAGGCTATAAGCTTGCAAGGGTCGACCTCCCAATAGCGGGCACAAGCAAAAAGATTTCCAGAGAAAGGCAAGGCGACAGAAGCTATAGCCCCGTGGCAGCTACCCGTGTCCAAATAGAACACAATATGGTGGGAACCAGGGAAGCAAAGCAGGAGAAGAAGCAGTGTCCTTCAAGGACAAGCAGAGAGGTCAAACTACTCCAAAGCAAGGCAATCCTTTTGCAAGCAATGCCCAAGGAAAAGAGGCAGAGTGCATAGAAAAGCAAAGAAGCTTGTGTGTTTCCAAATGGGCCATAGGGACAAAGAACCCGCCCCTACCGCCATGAGTGCAGCTCTAGCGGAGTTGGGAGATTGGGACGCCCGGCCGGACGACGACGGCTTAAGAGGCCCGCGACTATATTCGTGGTGAGTGTCATATCTTTGCCGCAATAGATACAGAGCAAGCAGAGAGCCAAGATAAGGTAATTTCCACAAGAGGGAAGGCTAAAGCTAAGTCATTCATAGTCTTGATAGACTCAGAAGTAGCCATAACTTTGCATCCCCCTAATGGTTCAGATGTTGAAGTTGAAGCCGCTAAAGTCAAAGCCAAGACCCGTTATTTTAGCAAGTGGTGCGCAAGAAGGCGTACGGCGGGCAAGAGAATCAACTTTTACATCGACTTGCCGTGGATTAATATCCGTGATGGGAGCAGAAGTAATGGGCATTGGAAAGTATGACTTGATCATAGGAATGGAGTACCTTGGCCAGCAAGGGGCCATTATCGACCGCGGAAAGCTGGAAGGTGACCTTCCCAACGCCCGACGGCAAGATCATTGAGATAACAGTAACGGTTGTTCCCATCATGCGCGTGCATGTCTTCTAAACGGCTGCTCAAGTGCATCAAGAGTGAGCAAGTGGCATACATCTTCAAGCTTGAGATTAGTGAGCCGAATCGGCGGAAGCAAAGAAGACAACGCTCCAAAGAAGTTGTCAAGCAAGTATCTCAAACTAATCACGGAGTTCCATGATCTCTTTCCGTGATGAGATCGAAGCAGCTCCCTCCTTATAGGGGAGTCGAAAGTGCCAGATAGCACTTCGAACCAGAACAAAGCCAACAAGTAAGGCTCCATATAGAATGACAACACAGAGTTGTCTGAGCTGAAGAAGCAGCTAGAGGAGCCGCCGACCTAGGTTTCATTAGACCTAGTGTCTCGCCGCTTGGAGCCCATTCTTTTGTCAAGAAGAAGGATGGATCTTTGAGAATGTGCATAGACTATAGACAGCTTGAATAAGCACACCATTAAGAACAAGTACGCTCCCCAAGATCGACGACTTGATGGATCAGCTCCAAGGTGCAAAGATCTTCCCAAAAATCGACTTAAGGTCGATATCACCGCATCGTGATAAAGGAAGAAGATATCCATAAGACCGCCTTCAGAACGCCGCATGGGCATTATGAGTTCACAAGAATGCCTTCGGCTTATCAAATGCTTCCCGCAACGCTCATGAGGCTCATGAACCATATCTTCGTGGAGTTCCCCGGACACCTTTGTGATTGTTTTCTTTGACGACATTTTGGTGTATAGCAGATCCCTTGAAGAGCACGCATAACACTTGAGAAGAGTGCTAGAGAAGTTGAAGAGGCACCAGCCAGTTTCGCCAAGTTGTCGGGCGCCACTTCGCAACGTAAAAGGTGGAGTATCTAGGTCATGTGATCTCAGCAGAAGGCATCTCAACGCACTCGCCAAGATTGAGGCCGCCATTCAAAGGGTCGCTACCAAGAATGTGCATGAAGTCGGTTTCTACCTAGCAGTGGTACTACAGAAGTTCGTGGAAGAACTTTGCTAAGATAGCAGCCCCGCTAACAGACCGACGAGGGCGGCAGAAGGTGAAAGATTGGGTAGAGCATTGGCACAAGAAGGCCCAAAAGGGGTTTGAACTGTTGAAGGAAGCTTTAACAACAGCCCCGCCTTAACCCCCCGCCGACCCGAGAAAGATAAGCCGGTAGCAACAGATGCAGTAAGATAGCTACGGTGCAAAGGCTTATGCAAGAAGAGCGGTGGTAGCATATGATTCCGTGAAGATGAACGACGCCGACGCCGCCACCCAACGCACGATCAAGAGTTGCTTGGCTTGTCGTGGCATTAAGAATATGGAGGCATTATCTCTTGGGAAGGAAGTTCCAATTGATACCCACCATCGAGCCTCCAATATGTATTCACGCAACCACACCTTAACTGAGGCAGCGGAGATGGATGGAGTTCCTCAAGAATATGACTTTCATATAGTCTACAAGCCGGGAAGCTCAATGTGGTAGCAGATGCGCTTTCAAGGCATCCCCGACAACTAGAGTGCATTGTAATGTAATTTCGACGCCTCCAAAGAACTTTGGTAAGAGGATTGAAGAGTCCTTGCCAACGGACGTGGATTTCAAGGAGGTATGGGCAAGCCTTTCTAAGGAGGCTAGAACAGATAAAGAGCGGAGGCCTTCAAGCATTATAAAAGGAAGGCAACCTCGTTATACCATAAGAACAAGTTGTGCGTGCCTCAATCATCGTGTAAGGAAGTTGATCCTCCATGACACGCACAAATGCCCAATAGCCGGGCCATGCGATTCATGAAAACATATTTCAAAGTGCGCAGCAGCTATTATTGGCCAGAATGAAGAAGCAAATAGCTCGCTACATCAAGGAATGTCGCTTATGCCAACAGACGGGGCGAGCAGCCAATTCCGGCATTAGAGCCATTAGCGTGCCAAACGCTAAGTGGGAGGTAATCAGCATGGATTTCATCACAGACTCCTAAGAATGCTGAGAGGCAAGGATGCCTTAATGGTAGTGGTCGATTGTTGTCGAAGATGGCACATTTTGTGCCTTGCGTAACCACAGATACGCCCATGGATACAAAGAAAGCTCTTCACCAAAGAGATCTTCAGTGCTTCATGGCATGCCAAGGGAGATCATCTCCGGCTGTGGATCCGGTTCATGAGTGCCTTTTGGCAAGACCTCTTTGCGACGATCCGCATTTAAGCTATCCATGAGCACGGCATATCATCCTCGGACGGATGGCCGCATTTGAGCGACCAACAGGATCTTAGAGGACATGCTACTTAAACTATGTCCGAATAAGCAAGGTATGTGGAAGAATTTATTCACTTGGTGGAGTTTGCATACAATAGCACCAAGCAAGAATCATCCCAAATGTCGCCGCTTATGATCAATTACGGCTATCGCTGCCTAACTCCGCATTTGGCACAACCCCGTCAAAAGTGGAAGTTTCGCAGCAGATGTTGACCGATATGCGCCAGCCTTGTAGAGGAAGTTCGTGGGCTACCCGCCTAGCAGCAAGAAGTCGCCAAAAGAGCATCACCGACAAGCATCGAACAAAGAAGAGAGTTCAAAGTTGGAGATGATGTTTGGCTCAAGATTAAGGTGAAGCAGCGGCTCGTGGATCGGCAATTGCAAGAAGCTTGCTCCAAGGTGGGCTGGACCTTCGCAATAGTCGAGAAACTAGGCAATCAAGCCTACAAGCTAGACTTGCCAAAGACACCTAAAGATTCATAAGGTCTTCCACGTGAGTTTGTCAAGAGGCATACCCCAAATCCGCACGAAGTCTTGATTCGCCAACGCTGTTGGAAATGACGGAGGAACAAATTGAAATAGTTCCGCACTTGATTCTGATAAAGCTTTCAAGAAAACGAGGAGATCAGAATTCCTCCAAAGATTTGGTCAAGTGGAAACACTTACCAAAGGAAGACGCGACGGGTACTTAAGAAAGATTTAGTAAAGCAAAGCACCCACGCTTTATGGAGCAATGGGACGGCAAGGTCATCTCCAAGAAATCGCCTCGTGCATGTCGATTTGTGTAGGTTAATTCTTGTATAGTTAAGATTAATCTACGCATGCCACCTACGCTTAGTATGGGTCGATGCGCTGTCACCGATGATGGGACCACTACGGTGATCTCTAGGGCGTGGTGTAATGTCAATGTAGGCATGACCGCTTCCGGGCTTGGGCGAGTGGAAGGTAGATTAGAAAGTCTACTGTCCCACTCAAGTAGACGACCTCGAGAGAAAGGAGGTCATTGAGGAATGCATTCATAGGAAAAGCACCTTTAGCCCCATATATGCTTTGATAGGAGGAATCTATCCTTCATACCCCCACGCGAGAAGGATATCCTCCACGCACTGGGCAACTAGAGGTGTAGGCATGAGCGCATATAGGCATGTAGGCGCCTGCCTCCGCCATAATGGAAGATCCACCCTTTCCTACGCCGGAGATTAGCCATGCATCCATGTAGATAGGTGGGTGGTCACCATATAACCAAAAAATTTTAATTAATAATTAAATGGTACTAACGTAGTGTCGACCGCAGCCGAGAGCGCCCGGAGGGGGAGAAGGAGGTCGAAGTTATTAAGACTTGCAACACAAATTTTGTTGGAATGTGTTGCAAGGAATCAAGGGTATCCTCGAACGTTAATTTTAAATTTTGATAAACTTAATCGTAATGTTAAGGAAGTTTGAGTAATCCGTAGTAATGTTGTGAATTGATAAGTTATTTTATAATATAATAATGTGATAAAAGTATTACCTTAAGGTAATCGTAATAAACGTGTAAGTATTATAGTAGTATATCGTATGCATCGCTGATTGCGTGTTAGGAAGATCCCAAGGTGGAGAACCAACGATGTCGCCGGGACAAAAGATCATTTCAAGGTGGGGAGAATGTGACGCTCCAAAGACGATACGCCCCGTGACGATATATTGTAATCGCGCCACGCCACGCCGCACACGCCACCCCGATTGACGGTACGCCAACGATAGCCAAGGGGTAGCCCCTAGGGGCAACTTGCTAAGAATGTGCATTAGCATTAATGTGCACATTTTCCAATGTACACATTAATGTGGGCACACATTTCCATGTGGCCACTTGATGCCAAGTGGGCCATACCCATAGAGTAATTAAGGTGCACATTTTCCAATGTACACATTCATTAATGTGCACACATTTCCATGTGAGCACATTTGGGTGCACACATTTCCATGTGGGCACATTTGGCCACCTAGCCCTTAAAGGCAAGTGGGCCCATTACCAATTATCCCACATGCCAAAAGGGGATAATTGGAAACCCTAGCCACCCCTTTGTCTATATAGGGTTGGAAACCCTAACTAACCTAATTTTCATTTTAGGGTTTCAGAACTCGCTTTGGTCTGCCTCAACACCAAAAACCGCATCCCGCACTCTGATTGGGAGAATTACATCCTTAGTTCCTCGAGATTCGAAGCCGCCAGGATGGTCGAGCTCAGTCGAGGAGCCCTCAAGGATCGTATTTGGCCAATTAGATAGTCTAAACCCTATTTTTAGGCATTGAATCAAGAGGTTTAGCCTATTAGATTGCCCATAGCAGCCCTCTAGAACTCTAGATAGCGGATTCTAACTAAAGAACCTAACTCTATGATATAGATTAGATCTTGTTCTTTAGTTCTTCCGTGATGTACATGGATGATGTATCTCCGTGAACTCCTTTGTATTGGGAAGGGGGTAGAGACCTAAAGCCTTGTAGTTGATGCTCCTAGAGTAGCCTCTCTAGCACACCGTAGTTGGCGGCCCGCTGCATAAACAGCCTTGTGTTGTGTTCTTAGGGGTCGAATCGGGTTGATAAGGGTGGTCGTGTCCCATAGCGGTTGCTCTCTCGGGATGTAAAGTCTACCCGAGGGCACCGCAGACTAAGCGCTTAATACCGTGGACCGCGTGCACCCCGAAGTATGAGTTCGACACCGCTGGGGATAAGAAGCCGCGGCCCGGCGGCGGTGCCACCGGGGTTTCAAAATAGGTCCCCGCGGTGCGCTGGTTGTCCTGGCACGGGGTCGGGACCGGGTCGCGGTGGTAGTTCCCTTCAAGGGGTTAAAGTCGAAAGTACGGACGGTTGGTGTCCTCTAGTCCGCCTCGCTATGGCATTGATCATCCGGTGGGAGGGGAAACCTCCCTACCGCCTCATCGGGTCCGGGGAGATGTAACCCCGCTATAGCCCCTTTGGCTATGATCCCGCAGTGCTACGGTCCAACCCCAAGTTCTTCAACCTATCTCGCAAAGTGTACGCAGGAGGGGCGGATGGAGGGACAACCCTAAGCCATGTTCATGTGCCAAAATCCATTGCCATGAATTAAATGCCCGCAATGAACTCGGAGACCCAAGCCGCCGGGCCATCCCTTTGAGTCCGAGCCTTGGGTAGGATTCCTATGTGATGTGCGATCTTTGTCTATGCAGATATGTGGAGGGCCATCCTTCGTGATGGTCATATGATATTGCCAGTATGTGCTAATGACATGTACGCTTACGCCCGCAGCCTAGGTAGGCCCCGAGGGAGACGGTGCAATGACCCTTCCACTCTTCCCAATCGGAACCCGTCCACGGTTGCGAAGGTCATGTGGAGGGCCCTGTATTAGCATGGAGCTGGTATGGGGGATGAACTCCTGTTTGTATACGGTGCGGGCACCGTATACGAGTAGGGGACGTCACAGGTCGTCCTTTTTCTTTTTAGAATTTGGCAACACTCATGGCCTCACTTCAAAAGACTATGTTACAACACCGGTTTTAAATGCAAAGCTCTGTTATTTGTTCGATTCCTTGTAACTGTTACTGATGAAGTATGTGGTGGTCATGTTGAAATAGCGTAACCAACACAGCTGAAGGTAAGGAAGACAATGCACAGCCTGCAGAAACATAGAGTAGGTAACACGAACTTGTCACCCTAGAAACTAACATTGTAAAACCTCCATCAGACCTATATTAGTTTGGAGCTTCACTTGATGAAAAATGGTGCGTTGCCCACACCAAACCACACCGCAAAGTAGCAGTCTAGAGCAATTTTAAACTTTTCCACAATTCTGCCAAATCTCCAAGAGTACCAGATAATAATAGTACAATTTATTGTGAAGCTGGAGAACCCCAATTCATGTTCTCAACAATAGAGTTTGTTTGAAACATTTTACCTTACCTAGCTTGGAGAACCCCAATTGCTGCGCCTATGGAAGACATGGACACCCACTCACGTGACTTCAACAACCCTTTCATATGTCCGATCGTAGATCAGACCATGTGTCCAGAGGTGAATCTAAGTTGCCTTATTATCAATTGCAACGTTTAATGAAGGATTGCCCATGTGGAATTAGAAAATATTGAAGTTATGAAGGAACGCCATCTATTATATCATTATTTTCCTTCACCAACTAAGCATATAGCTATAGAGCAGGGATTTTGGGCATTATGATCATCAATATATTTTTCTGGACAATCTTATTCCTTATGAGTCATTTTCTTTTCCACGGAGGAACAAGGTTTTAGAACGTAATAGTATTAACTTGTTAACACTCCTACTTATCTATCCGCTTTTTTTTCGAATTGACTGCTCCATATGCTCATGCTCAAAATGTAGTGGCTAAACGGAGGCATCGATCTTTTGCAGAATCTTATGAGGTCAATGCCGGCTCATCAAAGATGTTAACCTCAAGTTTTGGGGAGAAGCATCACAAACAAAGAAAGATATGTGGCAAATCGAGCTCCTACAAGAACACTAAATAACATGAGACCTTACCAAGCATTTTTAGGAACCAAACCCGTTTATTTAGCATATGTTGCTATTCCTATGGAAAAATTGAAGAAAGGTGAAAATTGTCTAATAGGCCTATGAAATGCATGTTCATTGGATATCCACTTTTAACAACAAAGGTCGGATGTATGATTCTATTTCTCATCACATGTGACTATACAGATTCACACTTTACATTCAATCGCTTTTTCTACACGCTAATGGGAGATTCCTAAAGGCGCCATGCATCTTATTCTCACGACGCACAATTCTCTTAGAGAAAGATGATCAGTCGTTGGATTTGAAATTCGGGCAGCAACTCGTGGGTGCCCATCTCATGTTAGGAAATGCAAGAATTGGGATGAGGGAGGTGTTCTTTAGGCAAAGAACCGGGGTGTCCATCTCATGTTAGGAAATACAAGAATTGGGATGAGGGGAGGAGACACCTACATAGAAAATATCATTACTATATTATTCATTTTAATGTCCTCTGACCTTCTTTCTTATTGGCTACAAAATTTTTCATCATATTGCTCCTACCAATTTAGATGAATTCGCTTAAAAATTGCTAAAACAGTCATTAGTGCTTATTTCTCGTGCACATGAATGCATGTTGTTGCAACTTTATTGCTTCCTCTAGAGTATCTAAGGTCCGGTTGAGTAGCTTCTCTGCATTTTGCTTCTCCTTCGTGTCCCGCAAACATATTGTTCCACCCCCGCTATTATTTATCATATTCGATATAATTGACCTCTTTTCTCTCGATCCACCGAGAATTCAATAAATTCGCCGAGACCTCAATAATAATTTTTTTTGTCCGCATGGAAAATTATGGCATTTTTTTCCGTAATATGTCCTTGGGCCCAAGAATATTGTATTAGTTGTATGCTATATATTGCAGAATGGATGGTGCCGCAAACAAGCTGGGAATATTGATGCTTATGTATTTGTGATGGAACAAACAAGTAAGGAAACGACCTTGTGGATTCAAAGTTATTTCCTTTGCACAATATTATCCAACATAATTTATGCCATAGATAAGGGAAAAGGAGTAATATTTGTTCTCTAGTCGAAAATTATCGTCGTTGTCCAATAATACTTGCATAATAAAATATATATTTAATGAGGTTATGTGTATTATGTTTTTTATTACATCGTCATTTTTGGTAAATGATGTATTTGTTTTGTTCCATTTTTTTGCAGCTTTCACAAAGTAGGTATGTCACATTGCAAACTAGACAATAAGAGTAATTTGGAGAATTACCAGGTTTGACGAACTTTCATTGGTAAGCCTTGGCGCAATTATACATTGTCTTACTTTATTTAGTTTAAAGAAATATAGCTCAACGGTTCAAATTGTAATGTGTGCTTTGTCCGTAGGTGTTGCTATATTGAGATAATGGCTTGACATTGCATGAACAAGAAACATTAATACAATTTTGGAATAGAAATAGAGTTGGATCAAAGAAAGCACGCAAAAAAGCATTTCAGAGATTCACATCCAAATTATGAATATTCTATTAGAGCAATCTTGGCTAAAGTTTCTAGACTTGAAGAAAATGGCTTACTTGATAACACTCTCGACATTGTTCAACATCCTCTTGTAGCATCACCAATGGTATTCATGACATGAATGTTGATATAAACGTTCACCAATATGCTGAACAACATGTTGTGGATAGAAATACACATAACAGGTATGCAATATTTAATACTTTTGCAGCTTTCAAGACCATGTAAACTTCATGGATGCTATTCATGATTTCACACACTTTGCAATGTTTAATACTTTTGCAGCTTGCAAGACCATGTAAACTTCATGGATCCTACTCATGATCAAAATGTTTGTCCAAGATCCATCAATAATATTGAGCTCAATATGAGTACAGAAGACGATATTGCATCAAGTTCTTGGAAGAGGAGAGCACGTTCAAAACATTCTTCACAATGTCATATTCAACCCGCCACCTCGGATCAATCACATCCATCAACATTGTCAAGTACACGCAACATTTATGAATTTGCAAGTAATACTAGCACTATTGAAGTCCATTCTATACATAACACGAATGATGGTAACCATCTCGATGCTGATATTGAAGACTTTTCTATTAATGGTATTCATGATTTTGAAGGCTCGATTCAAAACAATGAAGGTGTTGTACCATCTATAAATGTTCTTGGTGGTGTCAATGGTGGTGTCAATGTGGATCTTTGTTCCATGTCCATGAACAACCTTCACCAATGTGGTGATGAACAACATAGTGTAGAGGCAAACAAACATAACAGGTATGCTTTAAATGAAACTCTAATGCACGTACAATATTTCTTAGGTTTAACACTTATTATATTGCTCCACTTGCTTAGCACAAATTTTATAATATTTAATGGTTTTGTAGGTTACAAGGTTGTGTACAATTCGTGGACGCTATTTCTCATCAAAACGTTTGTTCAAGCTCCATGAATAATATAGAGCTCAACGTCACTAAAGAAGACAAGATTGCTTCAACTTTGGAAGAAAAGAGCACGTTCAAAACATTTGTCACAATGTGATATACAACTATCCACCTCTGATCAATCAAATCCATCAAAATTACTAAGATTACATGACAATGGTATATTTGCAAGCAATATTAGCACCATTCAAGTCGATTCTTTACACAATGTCGATGATGGTAACCATGTAGACACTGATATTGGAGACATTTGTATTAATGGTATCTATGATTTTGAAGGAAGGAAGGAAGGAAGGAAGTTTATTTTAACGTCCACGGAGGCCAGAGGCCTATGAGACGGCACGTAATCGTGCAAAAAGCCAAAACCCCAACACCAAAACAAACAATGTAATCAGACAAGAGAACCCTACTACCGGATGAAAACCCCCACTTGGGAGGAAAACCCTAACAAGAGGCTCTCAAATACCATGCCCCAGAAGAGCAAGTCTGACGGCCGAAATCTGCAGGATGTAAGCTCCCAGTCGCGCTACCATAGGTGATGCGAGTAACTGATGTAGCGGTGTGTCAGAGCATTTGAAGAGGCGTCTGCTGATATTCCAATAATTCCCTGTCTTTCTTGCAAGAGGTTAAGATTCTCTTACCAGATGATGAAACAAAAGACACATTTCAAGAACCTTAGCAATGTAATCAACAAAGTTTGGTATAAAGGAGCCATAATACATCTTGCAAGCAATGCTATAATAAAGGCAACTTCTATAGTCCCGAGAATATTGAATTGAATGTTGTACCACCAACCGCTCTTATGTCGCATCCACTAGAAGAAAGGTTAATATCATTGAGAATACCCTTTGCACAAATATCTATTTCACAAGGTGCATAGGGCAACATCGTGATCAAAGGTGCCAAGTGTACATGGTGCTTCAAACATTAAGACCTAATTCCAAGATTCACTTCCTAGATTTCTTGATGAAGATGCAACTATTAGACTTGAGTTGAGACGAAGAATAAGTGATACAAATGCGATATGGAAGGTTCTATCGCATAATTTCCATGTTATGAATGCACTTTATGAATTAAAAGATGAAGATTTATATAAAGAATCGTATTCAAATAAACGAACTCCGCTATCAACTATTGGATCACCAAATGCGATACACAAATGTGAATACTCGAAAACTTAGGAATTGACTAATTACATTTGGAACATCAAGGTAACACATTAGTGCAAAACTTCTTAAGCCAACATATCCGTGGATTTTCAAGATCAAAAGGTAATTGAAGCTTCGGAGAAGGAAACCATCCAATGGGTTTCTTTATGGTTTCAAATATAGAGGAATCTTGTTTTCCAACTCTATTTGAGGAAAGAAAAGACCTCCACAAATTGCGTAGAAGTTTACATATAAGCAAATTTGTGAATGGGAACCTTTGAATATAGATCGCCGCTTTGCAAGGAATATAGAGAACATTTTTTCAAATTTATCATGGATGAAATTCATTTTGTGCAAGGCTCAAAAACTACAAAAGCTAAGAAGAGGAAGAAGAGAAGATAGAAACCTCAATCGCATCTTATGTTTTAGACACCACAAACTTGAGAAACTTATTGAAAGACAATTTGGGTTTCAATGATTTAAAGGCATTAAGAACATCACCGTATAAGTTGAATCATGTGAAAAGGAAGCAATGGCTATGTTAAGATTCCTTGGTCCAAAGATCATTGTTTGTAACTTTTAGTATGGCAAAGGGACAAATTTGATTGTGGCATTGAAGCATCTAAATCCTGATATTGTTGAAGAAGGAACTAATGCGAAATTGGTCGACAATAGGCTTATCATAGAATTGACAAGGGCGGATCCATTAACATGTGCAAGGTATTATGTGCATCGCATGGATGCAATGAAAAAGCTTCTAGAGAATGATCCTTCAATTGTAGGTGGGTCGTTGATAGTGTTTGTGTTACACAGCTTTCAAAATCGGGAAGTCCACATGATCACATGTTACCGTGGGTAAAGAATGCACCACAATATCCTTATGATTCACCGTAATCCATCATCGAAGTTTGTAGATAAATTCATGACAATCCATCATATGTTATTACCCCAAGAATTACGGATATTCAAACACATAACCATTCTAGATCTTGCAGAAGAAAAAACGCCAAATGTAGGTTCAACTATCCTCAACCTCCAATGAGAAAGACATGCATCTTATCCCCAAGCAATAGCAAAGTCAGAAAAAAAAGAGCCGCTAAGTGAGATGAAAGTCTTAATTGATGAATACCTAGAAAGCAATTATGACAAAGGTGACAAAGGGATTGATGATTTGTTGAGCAATCTCCAAATTACAGAGGAGCAATATATTAATGTTTTATGCCAAACAATTCCTGGGCCTAAAGTATTTATGCAGAGGAAAATTAAAGATGCATATACAAATCCCTTCAATCCTACTATATCTCAACTATGGAGAGCAAACACTGATTTACAGTATATCATTGATCCATATGCCGTTGCAGCATACTGTCTTTCTTATATTACCAATCCCAAAACTGATATCTCAGCAACATTATCGAAGATTATAGAAGAATGTAAAGTGAATAATGGGCAAAAGTATGCTAGTGGGTATCAAAAAAACGCGGCCCCAGCACTTAGATCAGCACCCTGGATATACTATTCTATCATAGTATTCCACTTGTTATTAATTGGAGTTGTTACATATTTCTATTGATTACCTAATTACCGTGTGCTAGTACCAGTAACACCTTAAACAAGCTGCCATATGGGGTGCTATATGAGTGCTGTCAGCATGTGTCCGGATGCCTGCTTTTGATACCCACCAGCATACTTTTGCCCTAATGTGGATACAATACAAAGGATACGAAAACTCGGTAATGCATTCATACGTTCTCAAGAGGTTCCTGTGCAACAAGCTCTATTCCTTCTATTAGGAATGCGATTACAAACATTATCTCGAACTGTAATATATATTGATACAAGTGAACCACACAACGCATCTTCCGACTCAAGTCAAAAGAACAAGCTTGAAACAACTCACTCGATAGCAGAATCGGATATTGCAAAATTTCTTCAGGATAGACAAATATAAGAGCAGGAGAATGAACTTGAAGAACTATCATTGGCAGAAGTTGTATCCCTCATATATCGACTCAAAGGGTAAGTACATGACAAGAGAAGAATGAATAGAAGACATGAAACAAAAAAGATGCAGTTATTCGTTTCAACAACTACAATATGACAATAGATATAGAAGCGTAAGCATATGAACGTTTGTTTTACATTTGCCATTCCAAATGAAGATGAGCTTTATGTGGTCAAGCATTTCCATAATGCATATTTGCATTTCAACAACAAATTGAAGAAGCACACAAGAAATTTATATTCACCATCTAATGAATTAGATGAAGTAGACTCATATAGAGCAAATAGTCGATGATTCTCATATTTATTATTCCTTATAGGAGGTGCGCAACAAGTTGGTAAATCGAGATTGACAAGATGTTTAATAGAAAGCTTAAAGAGGTTTTATGAAATCAAATATCGTGCTCTATCATCACTGTTAGCAAGAACAACATATAGATAAGCAATCATACTTAGTCAACAAATTGGTTTATACTACCTATTTCTAAAATACCCACAACATAAGTTAGACCACCTTTTTAACTCTTAATCAGCCATACCTTGTTCACATCAAGCAAATGTTATATATGCTCTTGAATGATCGCCCAAAGAATAAATGACCTATCCCAGTGTTTGATGGATTGAAATTGGTCCATATTTGATCTAGAAGAGCTTGCATACGAGTGGCTTTATTGACATGTTGTTGTAAAGGCACCATTGCATTTTGCAAATTTTGTTGTTGTAATCCTTGTTGCAACATATCAATATTGAAGTCTCCAACAATAGCAACGTAATTTGTTAAGTCCAAACTTTGAACTATTTTTGATATTTCTTCACAAAACAAACGCCTGAGGTACCCCATTACCGGTTAGGTACAAGTTAACAACTTCCACAGCTTTATTTGAAAAGATAGTATGTGCAATACCTGGAATTCTATGCAAGTTAACTTCCACGATCCTCATGTTGTCTTTGTTTCTGACGAGGTGTGTACGAATGAATGTCATTGTATTGGTTGTTCCTTGCTCACATAATTCAATCAATAATGCTCCAAATTTATATAAAGTTGCAAGGCCATTTCTGCTGTTGTTAGTTACAACATGGTATTGTGTTTGATGGCATATGTCTATGCTTGTGATAATGCTTTTGCAAACATAGGATGTCCTCAAGTCATTAACCGGTAATCCGCGAAAATATCGGATGCATGTAGAGTTGCCGAAGCTTGTGTTAAGTGTATGTAAAATTGTTTGTACATCTTCCGTTGTTGTTAAGTCATACATTTTCATTTGCCATTGTGCATCCGTTCCTTAGCCCGCCATTTCTTCATCCACACTACGATTTGTTTTGAAATGTGACATTGCGCTGGTTTTAAAAGGTACAATCCATCCATTGTTTTCACTGCATATCCGCCAGATATGTCATGCCCGGGTTTGCACATTCCAGTTGGATCAAAAGCAATTTGTTCAAATGTGCCTCCTTGTGCTCTGGAACTGCTTCCTCCCTTCTTGGTCCTAAAGGGAATTGTTTTCTTGATATCTTGTGCCTTTCGCTATGGAGAGACTTGGATAAGTTTTGTAACTTTGTATATTGGTGTGTTGATGTCATCTAATGATCCATCTACATATCTACCTTTTCTTCTCCTTAATGCTTTTCCCGTGTCTCTATCCGAGAATTGTATCCATAATACTTTGCTCCCCGCTTGCAATGCTCATTTGTTGAAATGTACCATCCGCATTCATTTACCAAACCATCTTCCACATCAATATTCATCGTTAGGTCAACTATCATAGATTTCTTTAAGTTGAGTTGCTTATGTAATCCCTCGCTTTGTGAGGATCCAAGGAAGATGTAATCCATGGGGACATGATGGTTGACTAATATCCTCCAATCACAAACTATTTCATCACCAATCATCTTTTGGAAAACGTCGAAATTATGCTTGTTTTTGTTGTTATTTGTTGCAAAGATGAATGGGATTTGCATGCCTTCACATAGACCTTCTTACACATATGGAATTCAAGAAGTCTATGTCATCTTGTGTTTGTTGAGCCAACCGATTCTTGATAGAATTGTTGCAAATATTTGATCATCTTGTTGGCACTATTTCCTTTAATTCATAGTACTTTATATTAGATTTCCATGAATGATAGAGTTCTCGAATTGAGACAGAACCAAGCCTCTTGAGATCCTTTTCTTCGTGATTAGCAAATACCATCTTCTCGCATATAGGAGGCAATTGGTATAAATCTCCAATCGACTATTAGGGTCTAAACCACCAAAGGGTGAACGCCTGACAATACTTGTACTCACAACATAGATGGTCCAAGTGCATAAAAGTGGCATTCCAATCATAGATATTTCATCTAGAACAAGTAACTTAAGGCACGATATGTATTCCTTTGCTAGTTGCGCCTTTGTCCCAGAGGGTAGACTATATTGTTTGTCGTCTCGCTTCGTTGGAGTTAATCCAAATGCGAATGTATTGTTGTTCCTTTTTATATTATTTGGTACTTTTCCAAATAATGCAAAGAACTATGCATGTCGATATGGCGATCATTTGATATTTGATTTCATAACACCTCTTTAAGCTTTCTATTAAACATCTTGTCAATCTCGATTTACCAACTCCCAAGACCTCCTCGTAAGGAATAATAAAATTGGCTGAAATGTCATCCACAATCTTCCTATACATTATGTCATCATATAACAATCTCGCTTTTGTTTAGTGTTCTCACCAAATTATAGTATTGATCATTGGGCATAAACTCGTTGTTTGTAATTGTTCGTATGGATGATATTGAGGAACTTGTACTTGATTTGATGTAATGCATTATTCATGTCCAACCCCACATCGAACTCATTGTTGCCTCCATGTTCTTCGTTGTTGCCACAATGGTGTAAGCCTTGTTCATGTAAGTCATCAGCTATTTGCTCTATATGAGTCCATACTTCATCTAATTCATTAGATGAACTCAATACAAATTTCTTGTGTGCTTCTTCAATTTGTTGTTGACAATGCTAATATGCATTATGGAATGTGCTTTGACCACATAAAAGCTCATCTTCATTTCGAATGGCAAATGCAAAAGCAAACGCTCATATGCCCACGCTTCTATATCTATTGTCATATTGTAGTTGTTGAAAAACGAATAACCGTGATCTTTGTTTCATGTCTTCTATTCATTCTTCTCTTGTCTATGTACTTACCCTTTGAGTCGATATATGAGGATACAACTACTGCCAATGATAGTTCTTCAAGTTCATTCTCCCCGCTTTATATTTGTCTATCACGTAAGAAGCCGCAATATCGCTATAGCAGATCGAAGTTGTTTCAACCGCTCTTTTGACTTGAGTCTAAGGTACGCTTTGTGTGGTTCACTTGTATCAATATATATTATATTCGAGATAATGTTTGTAATCGCATTCCTAATAGAAGGAATAGAGCTTGTTGCACAGAACCTCTTTGAGAACGTATGAATGCATTACCGAAGTTTTCAGATCCTTTGTATTGTATCCACATTATTCACTTTACATTCTTCTATAATCTTCGATAATGTTGCCGAGATATCAGTTTCGATTGGTAATATAAGAAAGACAAGATGCTGCAATCCAAGATATGGATCAATGATATATCAGAATCGTTTTGCTCTCCATAGTCGAGATATAGTAGGATTGAAGGGATTTGTATATGCATCTTTAATTTTCTCCTCGCATAAATACTTTAGGCCCGTGAATTGTTTGGCATAAAACATTAATATATTGCTCCTCTCAGAATTTGGAGATTGCTCAACAAATCATCAATCCCTTTGTCACCTTTGTCATAATTGCTTTCTAGGTATTCATCAATTAAGACTTTCATCTCACTTTATGCTCTTTTTCTTCTTCACAGACCGCTATTGCTTGGGGATAAGATGCATGTCTTTCTCATTGAGGTTGAGGATAGTTGAACCTACATTTGACGTTTTTTTCTTCCCGCAAGATCTAGAATGGTTATGTGTTTGAATATCACGTAATTCTTCGTAATAACATATGATCGGGCCATCATGAATTTATCTACAAACTCGATGATCCGCTTCGTGAATCATAAGGATATTGTGGTGCATTCTTTACCCACAAGAATATGTGATCATGTGGACTTCCACGATTTTGAAACCGTGGTAACACAAACACTATCAACGACCCCACCTATAATTGAAGGATCATTCTCTAGAAGCTTTTTCATTGCATCCATGCGATGCACATAATACCTTGCACATGTTAATGGATCTCGCCTTTGTCAATTCTATGATAAGCCTATTGTCCCACCAATTTGCGTGAGTTCCTTCTTCAACAATATCGATTTAGATGCTTCAATGCCACAATCAAATTTGTCCAATATTTCTCTGCCATACTAAAAGTTACAAACAATGATGCTGGACCAAGGAATCTTAACATAGCCATTGCTTCCTTTTTCACATGATTCAACTTATCTGGTGATGTTCTTAATGCCTTTAAATCATTGAAACCCAAATTGTCTTTCAATAAGTTTCTCAAGTTTGTGGTGTCTAAAACATAAGATGCAAAGAGGAGGTTTCTATCTTCTCTTCTTCCTCTTCTTAGCATGTAGTTTGCGTGCCTTTGCACAAAATGAATTTCATCCATGATAAATTTGAAAAAATGTTCTCTATATTCCTTTGCAAACGACGATCTATGTTCAAGAGTTCCCATTCACAAATTTGCTTATATGTAAACTTTCTCAATTTGTGGAGGTCTTTTCTTTCCTCCAAATAGAGTTGGAAAACAAGATTCCTCTACATTTGAAACCATAAAGAAACCCATTGATGGTTTCCTTCTCCGTGAGCTACAATTACCTTTTGATCTTGAAAATCCCGGATATGTTGAGCTTTTTAAGAAGTTTTGCACTAATGTGTTACCTTGATGTTCCAAATGTAATTCATTCAATTCCTAAGTTTTCGATTCACATTTGTGTATCGTGATTTGACACCAATAGTTGATAGCCGCCTTCGCTTATTTGAATACCCGATTCTTTATATAAATCTTCATCTTTTAATTCATAAAGTGCATTCATAACATGGCGTGGTCCGATAGAACCTTCCATATACGCATTTGTATCACTTATTCTTCGCCTCAACTCAAGTCTAATAGTTGCATCTTCATCAAGAAATCTAGGAAGTGAATCTTGGGTCGCTCTTTAATGTTTGAAGCAACATGTACAACAAAGACCTTTGATAATGATGTTGCCCTATGCCCGCTTGTGAAATAGATATTTGTGCAAAGGGTATTCTCAATGATATTAACCTTTCTTCTAGTGGATGCAAAGATAAGAACAGTTTGGTGGTACAACATTCAATTCAATATTCTCGTGACTATAGAAGTTGCCTTTATTATAGCATTGCTTGCAAGATGTATTATCGCCCCCTTTATACCAAACTTTGTTCAAGACATTGCTAAGGTTCTTGAAATGTGTCTTTTGTTTCATCATCCGTAAGAGAATCTTAACCTCTTGCAAGAAAGACAGGGGAATTATTGGAACATCGCCAGACGCCTCTTCAAAATCATAGATACCATTAATACAAATGTCTCCAATATCAGTGTCTACATGGTTACCATCATCGACATTGTGTAAAGAATCGACTTGAATGGTGCTAATATTGCTTGCAAATATACCATTGTCCTGTAATCTTAGTAATTTTGATGGATTTGATTGATCAGAGGTGGATAGTTGTATATCACATTGTGACAAATGTTTTGAATGTGCTCTTTTCTTCCAAGAAGTTGAAGCAATATTGTCTTCTTTAGTGACGTTGAGCTCTATATTATTCATGGAGCTTGAACAAACGTTTTGATGAGAAATAGCGTCCACGAATTGTACACAACCTTGTAACCTATAAAACCATTAAATATTATAAAATTTGTGCTAAGAAAGTGGAGCAACATAATAAGTGTTAAACCTAAGAAATATTGTACGTGCATTAGAGTTTCATTTAAAGCATACCTGTTATGTTTGTTTGCCTCTACACTATGTTGTTCATCACCATGTTGGTGAAGGTTGTTCATGGACATGGAACAAAGATCCACATTGACACCACCATTGACACCACCAAGAGCATTTATAGATGGTACAACACCTTTATTGTTTTGAACCGAGCCTTCAAAATCATGAATACCATTAATAGAAAAGTCTTCAATATCGAAGATCGAGATGGTTACCATCATTCGTGTTATGTATAGAATGGACTTCAATATTGCTAGTATTACTTGCAAATTCATAAATGTTATGCGTGTACTTGACAACGCTTGATGGATGTGGGATTGATCGTAGCAGGTTGAATATGACATTGTGAAGAATGTTTTGAACTCCTCTTCCAAGAACTTGATGCAATATCGTCTTCTGTACTCATATTGAGCTCAATATTATTGATGGATCTTGGACAAACATTTTGATCATGAGTAGGATCCATGAAGTTTACATGGTCTTGCAAGCTGCAAAAGTATTAAACATTGCAAAGTGTGTGAAATCATGAATAGCATCCATGAAGTTTACATGGTCTTGAAAGCTGCAAAAGTATTAAATATTGCATACCTGTTATGTGTATTTCTATCCACAACATGTTGTTCAGCACATTGGTGAACGTTCATATCAACATTCATGTCATGAATACCATTTGGTGATGCTACAAGAGGATGTTGAACAATGTCGAGAGTGTTATCAAGTAAGCCATTTTTTTTCATAATTTGGATGTGAATCTACGAAATGCTTTGCACGTGCTTTCTTTGATCCAACTCTATTTCTATTCCAAAATTGTATTAATGTTTCTTGTTCATGCAATGTCCAAGCCATTATCTCAATATAGCAACACCTCTGGACAAAGCACACATTACAATTTGAACCGTTGAGCTATATTTCTTTAAACTAAATAAAGTAAGACAATGTATAATTGCGCAAGGCTTACCAATGAAAGTTACGTCAAATTGGTAATTCTCCAAATTACTCTTATTGTCTAGTTTGCAATGTGACATACCTACTTTGTGAAAGCTGCAAAAATGGAACAAAACAAATACATCATTTACCAAAAATGACGATGTAATAAAAAAAAAATAATACACATAACCTCATTAAATCCTATATTATAAAATTTTAATGTATGTCTGTCTTCAACCTCGCCCTAAAAATTGGGCGGTTCAGATTTAACCTAAGAATTGGACGACCCAGATAGCCCTAATTTCTTCTCGCTCACTTTTTCCACGGGGAGCAGGACAAGGTCTAAAGCAGATATGGCAGGTGGGGAGGGTCAGGCCGAAAGGATGGCGGCGTGTGGTCTTGAACTTGGTGAATCTTACTATTGGTAAAACTATGAACTCGCAAAGATCTTCCCAGGCATTGAAATCCTCACTTTACTCCTTCACTTCCGGGATTTACTCTTTCACTTCCTGGATTTACTCTTTCACTTCCTGGATTTACTTCGCAAATCCCTTTACTTTCTGGATTTTGTTTTATACAAGGGCTTCACCTGCTATAGTATTTCCCCATCTCTCAGATCCATCCGAGGTTAGGATGGATTTAGGCTTCACCACTGTGAGTAATACTTTGTCCATCTCCGATCCATCCGAGATTAGGATGCTCTCGATAATTCGTGACTTAAGCTATCTCGCCAAAAATAGCCAATGAACTGTGTTTTTTTTTTGCGAGATTATGTGCATTTTCCATCTTATCATTTTCCTGAGCTTTTAGCTTTTGACAAAGGTAAGCTAACTTGCGTAAACAAGAATAAAAGCCGGGCATTTTGTAGTGGTAAGCTCATCTTCTCTCCTTTTGTTTCTACACGCATAAATGTGGAGATAATTTCTACATTTTGGATTTGCCCATGCTTGGCAAGATGGCGAACCGAGGATTACATGGGGAAACAACAATAACATCCGTGTATTTCACCTTAGATCATTCCAGGAATCTTATATGTGTTGGTAGTTTGTTAAGATTTGTTGTTCATAAACTAAAGTTCAAACAATTTCTTGCAAGAATTCCATCCGATTATTATGACTTACCCTTTAACGATGTCATGAATTGCGAATTTTGCTCTTTTCTTGAGAGAACAAGATGCTTTTGATTTAAAGTCTATTATGTAGCCTATCACACATCAACAGACCACGATCGCATGAAGGTCCGCTACAAGTAAGTTCTCTTCTTTGCATCTTCCTTCACACTAATTTTCATAAGGGCAACAAACCGCATGTATGCATTCCTCGCGGTAACAAAGGGCAAGACATGCTAGCTATTTAGAAAAATTTTCAATTCCGAAATAGGCATAAATTATCTTAGATGATGACATGTTTTAAATCCTAATTTGTTATTTTTGCAGGTTCAAAATCACTTTGTGTGGCATACACCACCTCTACCGTGTATGATATCGTTCACATGGTCATATATGAACTTTGGTTTAGACATCATGCGCCAATATAAGAAATGAGGAGTTGACTAAGGAATTGCGAAACATCTACGACTTTAATGCATAAAGGCGCCTCATTAATATGAAACGATGGTATAGTTCTTATAGTAGGCATCCGATATCCTCACCCTTGCGGTTCCCTCCAAGCAATTCTACTTCGAGATTTTGAGGTCATTTAGGTTGTAGATAAATAAAAGGTCTAACTTGCTCACAAAATGCCGCACACGAACTTTGTAGATGGGGTGCTTAAATTTGGTGGGCATGAAGAAATAAAACATATCGTAAGCGATGAACATGTGGTAGCAGTGATTGGTATCTTCAAGGCATTCTCGTTTTACTTGCTTGAATTTTCTATATAACATGCCTCCTTTTCTTATCCCAATACCGAGGAAGGAGATTCCACGTCAATTTCTACCCATTTACCGGCTACCACAAATTCTTTAAAACTAATTAGAAATGTTCTTGGCCCTCAAGATAAAAACAAGTAGCTCTATGATATCAATTACCAAGAATTGTGAGTTTTACAATGCAGATATATTGTAAAAGGAAGTGTCCCTGTTATGATGAGATGGTGTGTCACTCAAACTTGAGAACATGATTATGTTGAAATTCCACTAACATTCTGCTATGCCGTGTCTTTTGAGAGCATGATTTAATGTTGAAATTCCTCCTAAGAACATGATTTAATGTTGAGATTCCACCAAGATTCTTCTATGCCATGTTAGAAAAAAAAATGAACTTATTTTTTCTCTTTGGCTTGGGACAATGGTAATTATGAATGGGAATGGAAGCATGGGACAATGGTTTGCTCACTCCTTAATGGGAGCAAAAGCGTCAAACAATGGCTTGCTTACTCCTTTAACAGAAATGAAAGCGTGGGACAATGGATTGCTCACTCCTTATCAATTTGGTCCACAGTTGATAAAATTCTCTGTTACTATTGTTTTTTGCAACACACTTTTTGTTAATGGTTCAAAATAAAGCTTTGCTACAACATTACAATAGGCACATATGGGATACATATATTCAAGATAATCCATTGACCCCATCTTTCATCCTTTGCAATGTTCATATTTTATTTTTTGTAATGTTTCACATTTAGTTAGCAAGACTCATGAGCACAAGTTTCATATTTTATGTACACACACAATTAACAACATCCAAGTATTTCTAAGATGCAAAGTGCTTTTAAAGTAGCTATAGGTAAAGGTGCAACACACAATGAACAACAATATGCAAATGCACAGGTTCTAACATTTATAGGTTCTAGAATTATGCCCAGCAACGCTGGGCACCATTACTAGTATATATTTTATTATGCAAGTATTATTGGACAACGACGATAATTTCCTGACTAGAGAACAAATATTACTCCTTTTCCCTTATCTATGGCACGCAAATTATGTTCAGATAATATTGTGCAAAGGAAATAACTTTGAATCCACAAGGTCGTTTCCTTACTTGTTTGTTCCATCACAAATACCGCAAGCATCAATATTCCCACTGTTGCAGCACCATCCATTCTGCAATATATAGCATACAACTAATACAATATTCTTGGGCCCAAGGACGTATTACATGGAAACAAAATGCCATAATTTTCCATGCAGACAAAAAGAAATTATTGAGGTCTCCAGGCGAATTTATTGAATTCTCCAGGTGGATCAGAAAGAGGTCAATTATATCAGAATATGATAAATAATAACTGGGGGTGGAACAATATGTTTGCAGGACCTGAAGGAGAAGCAAAATGCCCGAGAAGCTACTCAACCAGACCTTAGATACTCTAGAGGAAGCAATAAAGTTGCAACAACATGCATTCATGTGCTCAGCACGAGAAATAAGCACTAATGACCTGTTTTAGCAATTTTTAAACGAATTCATCTAAATTGGTAGGAGCAATATGATGAAGTTGTAGCCAATAAGAAAGAAGGTGCAGAGGACATTAAAAATAAATAATACAAGAAATTTATCGCGGCGGCCAAGGCCGCCGCGAACATTTCTTTTGTTCGACTCGGTGCAAAAGATATTGGATGTAATAGATACTCGGTGCGAAAGAAAATATAGTAGAAAATGTAACCATTGCAAAAGAAAGTTTGTGCCAGTTTAGAACTTTGTTTGAGAGACCCAGTATTCAAAAGTTGTGGTCATGTTCTTTATGGTGCATGATTATCTTGTGCCACGTTCCATATTAGGCTAGGGCGTAATGTATAAGAATAGCCTCTCCATGCCCTAAAAAGTAATGCTCTTTTGAGGCATGTGCTTTATGCTTGACAATTGAAATAAAACGACGTTTTCCTTCGTTTCAACGAATAGAAGGAAAACGAGGTTCTAGAAATACGGAGGCTATTAGCAGTTAGCAGTTAGTTAGTTCTTTCCCTCTTTTCCCTATTTATGTGCTTTCTCGTCCTGTTCTCTCTCATCAGCTCTCTTGGTGCATCTCTTTTCCTCTTCTTCCTTCTCCCTACGGTTTGGCCCACCCCCCCACCCTTCCCCTAAATGTATAACTTGTTGATAAACTAACATTGGGTTGAAGGCCTAGTGCCTGGTGGAGGCCGAGTGCCTGGTTTGAGGCTGAGTGCCTGGTTGGGGCCTTTGTGCCTGGTTGAGGCCGATGTGCTTAGTGGAAGGCTTGGTGCCTAGTTGGAAGCCTTGGTGGCTGGATGGCCTTGGTGGCCTTTGGTTTGTCCTTTTTGTGTATGCAGGGTTTAGTGTGGCGGTTTGGAGGAGGGCTTTGAATTCGGAGCACAAGATGAAGATCAATGGAGAAGACAATTCAAACATGTTTCGTCTTTGGCAATTTCTTTGCTGTAATGTATTTTCACCCAATAAGGCTAGTCAGCATGAGGGTACAAGGTCTATTATGTTTTTGGACCTAGCATCGGTTAGTGATCCCATTATTGTCAGGGTTTTTCCTCGAAAACCCGAAAGGGCGAGGTTTTTTAATCCCGGCCATAATGGTTTCACTAGCTTGCTATCTGTATGTACTTGTTTTGGTTATCAAGGGGATGCCCATGAGCAGCATATCATTCAGCATTCTTGTCCATGTCTACCCGTAGTATTTCTAGAATTAAAATATTCTTCATGACGTAAAAAATGAGTTTTTTCTGCAACATCCAATTAAATCTTACACATGCCAATCACTTATACAATTTCCACAATTAGATTCTAGCTACCATATTTAGTTTACTAAAAATGTTCCATTTTTTAGCACCTCGCGTGGCAAGTTTTTAAGGTGTGGCACAGAATCAATGACTATCATTTAGGTCTCTTTGACATCTTTGGGCAAACAAAATATCTTTTCAAAGTTGTCACGTGTTAGTGCCATCGGTCAGATCAATTATAAAAAGCATATACATGTATACTGAAATATCGATTGATAACCATCAATAAAAGCTAAAGAATAAACCATCCATTAGGTAGTAGCCAGCAATTACATAGACAACATATCTGCACCATTTTTTCCATATTGAAGAAACCCCCCTTTAACAGCTTTTATCTGATATCTTTCACTTGAGGGAATTTCAATGGCATGGGGTACATAGAAAGAACCACAGGTTTTAAGAAATAAAAATGAACAAAGAATGTAAATGCAGGACCTAATAGTGAAAACCAAGGGACTTAGACCGTGTTTTTGCCTTGCGTTTTTTTGCTCATAGGATAGACGAGGATTGAGAACATGGATTTTGTTCCATGGTTTCCTCATATAGGCTATCCAAACACCAAACACAAAACACATCTCCCAGAGATCCGGGATAATCAAGCAAGGAGGCCCAAGGAAATTGCCGGATAAATCGGGAGAAATTGAGGAGGATACTCAGTCAAAATGAGCAAAAACTCGCGCAGCTGTATGGGACGCAAAGACGAAAAGCCCCATAGCAAAATGATGTCTCCCAGAAAACGAGCCCGAGTTGGATCAACAAATCGATACGAGCGGAAGACCCTACGAACAGCAGGAGAAAATGCAGCATAAAGACGCAACGCCCGGAAGAATTCCTCAGGCCAGTCGATGTCCGCATGTTCAAGCTGCAAGGCATTCCGAGCAGAAGGGTGCAAAGCCTCCAAATGCGATGCATAAAGATGGTGCGTGGTCATCGGAATCTCTGGTGGTGAAAAAGGCGGAAAAAAGCCCAGAGGGAAAATTTTTGCAGAGCACAAAGGACAAGGGAACGGCATCGGACCTGAGAACAGAACAAAGAAAGTAATCGGCAAAGAACTGGATGCCCAAAGCCACGATGGGAAACAGGGAAGCCATGACCAGCAATATAAAGCTCAAGAAGCACAAGGGGAAGGAACGAACGGCGACAACCTACAAGCTGAGTGAATGGAGGCCAAGAACGGCTGGAAAAAACATGCAAAACCAAAGGGCGAAAAAAAATCCAAAGAAAAAATAGCTTAACCTAAAAGAAGCGTACCAAAAGCTACGCATGTAAGACCTGATGGCAGATAAGCGAAAAACATACCAGAAAGGAGCCAGAATGAACGGATTTGGCCATCATAGCACTAAGAGGAAACAACCCGGCCGGAAACCTGCAAGCCAAGGTTAAAAGTCCGGCAGACAAATATGCGCGGGCGACAAGAAATCCCCAATTGCATCCTATGCAAGCGGCGCCTGGTGAAGAAGGAGAAACCCCAGGGAACAAAGGCGGGAAACCAAATCGCAGAAGGCAAGGACAGCCAAGGCAAGAGGCAATAGAAGGGGTAAATGTAACCCATGTTACGGCCATGCAAGAGAGGCTAAGAGCAGAGACGGAATCGCAGAGCTCGAGATAACACCACGGCAACGAGAACTCCATGCAGCCAGCATAATGCAGGGTAAAAGGCAGAACAAGAAGGGGAAAGACGAAACAAAAGTGAAGTGAGCATAAAATGAAACCAAAAACACAGATAAGCTTGAGCCGGAAAGGGCTAAAGAGATGATCAAACCGCAACCCAAGAACAACGGCAGACCCGAAAATAGAGAAGAAGCTCGAAGGAACCAAGGAGAGATCAGATAAAACAAGGATTAGAAAGAAGCATGCGCCCCAACGCCCAGTCCATCCAACAAGAGAACATCCACAGTACATAGGCAAATCACTCAACAGAACGGACCAAGAGTCCAAAAACGAATCCATCACGCCCGAACATCCCAATAGAACAATAGAAATAAAGAAAAACCATGCACAACCAAGACAGACGAAGAAGGACAATCCGTAGAATCGTGCTAAGCATGAAAGAGAAGGGAGCGTACCGTCCAAAGAATAATGACGAAAATCGCCAGGCAGGAGCAAATGGCGAGAAGGTGAAGCACGAGACTGATGGAGAAGCTGGGGAAGAAATCCATTGAATGAAGGAACATCGAAGCTACGAGAACGAAGAATGCTAAGTCGTATTTAATTAAAGTGGGACAAATCTCGAATTTTGGGACTCGGACTGAAAATGGGACAAAAATTTTTTCATTGAATCAAGAAGTTAGATCGGGGAGGGGAAGGGAAAGGGAGAAGTTGAGAGAAGTAAGGAAGGGGGTTAAAGTTAGAAAGAAGAAGGGGAGGGAGGAAGTTCGGAAGGGGGGAGAAGAGGGGGCAAGAGGCAACTAGAGAGGGGGAGGAGGACGGCAAGAGGCAATTGGGAGGGGGGGGGGGGATGGGAAAGAGGCAACCGGAGAGGGAGGAGGATGGGAAAGGCAACCGAGAGAAGGGAAGGAGGATGGGCAAAGAGGCAACTGGGGGAGGAGGATGATGGGCAAAGGGGCAAATGGGAAGGGGAGAGAAAGGGCAAAAGGGGGCAAAGATGGGCAACCTTTAGTAATTATAATCAATATAATTATAATAAATATAATTAACATTATTATAATTAATTAAAAAAAAACAATATATATATAATGAATCAGGAAATAATAGCCAACTTGGTGGTATTTAAACGGTGTTCTCGACTAGTGAGTCGAGAATTGAAGAGTCTTTCGTGTGCTCCAAGAGATCAGCTTTGCACCCTTCAACCCCGCATCCGGCACTTGGATGGTCCGAGCCAGGGGGCGGTTTTTTGCCACTAGGGAAGTGAAGAAACATGTGTAGATGCGCCTTGCTCACAGAAGTCTTAGAAATAAGTTCTCTTGCCAAGCTTAAGGCCCTATCAAAGCATCTGCGGTAGCTCCCTTGTTGTACCCGGCGCCTTCCCCGATCCGTCATCTTCGGCGGGGGATTGGGCGGTCTTATTTTCAACTCGAGGCATTAGAATTGCTCCAAGCTTCTTTCCCATTTCTTGTTGGCCACCGCTGCTTCCGCTCTTCTTGCTCTTCTTGCGCTTTTACCCTTTGCTTCCGCATTCTTCTATCCTCTGTTCTTCACCAAGAAAACGACCTTTGGCTATGCCCCAAAGAAAGCCTCCAAACGCTAACCACGCCCTCCAAACCCCGCTCGCCGACCTGGAATGAAAGGAAAAGCAAAAGGTGCGGCCTCATTTCCCATCCAAGAAGAAGAAGGTGTCGCTTACCCAAGATAGGATCGAAATCATGTCGAAGCCGGAAAATCAAGCCGTAATCAGACAAATCAATCCAAGAACAGGACAAAAATTACCAGATCTCCATGTAAACCGTAACCTAGGGGGGCTGGCTTCGAAACCAGCCGCAGACTTTATGCTACTCAATAAGGAAAAGGCGAGGCACGTGATTTGGAAGGCATTGAGAAAGCACGATTTGAATCGAGATTTGAGAAGGCCTTGAGTTTGAGAAAGCAATGATTTAAGAAGCGTGTTTAAGGCATTGGCGCGGATTCAAGAAGCCGCTTTAAGGCTTTGCAGCCGGATTGCGAAGCGGTTTAAGGCTTTGCGTGCTATGAATGTAATGGAGACAAGTTTGAGATGGAGCACCATGCCGAGTTGTCGCGACCGCTAGGTCGACGCGCAGCAGAGATAGCAAAGAATAAAGATGAGCGCCATCCATTATCCCAACTAGTCTAATTGATAGCGTGAGCCGCTTTGAAGCCCGATATCGAGAGCTTATCTCCAAAGTCGCCGATATCATAGTGCTTATCTCCAAAATCGCCGATATCGAAAGCCGCTAAGAAGCCACGCTTGAAGCGCCTTTGCCGGTGTTGTTCTTGAAGAAACGGCTATGGCAGATCCGATAATTTCGTGGTCGGAAATGTGGACCCAAAATGGTGCAAATGTGATTCTTGTGGGGGCATCATAGTTCCCCAGGATAATTTTAGCAAGGAAAATGAATGCGAATGCGATTCTTGTGGGTGTTGTTCTTCAAGAAACGGATTCGTGGTTGCAGATCTTCCGGAAACCAGAGTGGTTTCTCCTTTCCAAGTGGTACAACATGATCTGCGGCACAAAGGTGTGTACCAAATTTCAAAATTCAAATATTGGGGGGAAAAAAGGGCGGGGTGTAAGAGTCTTGAAAATAAGTCCCGTAGAGTAGAGTAAAGTGAGTCTTGAAAATAAGTCACGTGGGCATAATATTTATATGGTGCATTATTATTAGTTATAAGGGTAAGTATATTTATATGGTGCATTATTATTAGTTATAAGGGTAAATTATTTTTAAGTTATAATGTGTATTATAGGTGCATGCATATGTTGCTATTTACATGTGCATTAGGCATTACTGGAAAATACATAGGAAATTTATGGGGAGGGTATTTTTTCATAGAAAATACATAGGATATTGTGTTTATTAAAAAATACATAGTATAGGATATTGTCTTATTAGAAAATACATAGTATATACTGTTTCATTTAAGAAAGGTATCTTTGAATAAAGCTATAGATAAACATTGACATATTAAAAAAGGGAGACAAGTAGGCAAGTAGGTTCGCCACATTTGTTGTATGTTTGATCACATGTGAACAAAGGTATAGTAATATGATATGATGTTTGAAGCTTATTCATTTTCGACCTTCTCGGACTTGTTGTGTTTTCACAATCCAAATGGCCTTAGACTTGTGTTTTTCATCTTGAAGGGCCTTAGACCTGCGTTTTTTTATTTTGAAGGGCCTTAGAACTATGTTTTCCACTTTCGGACCTATATTTTTTACTTTGAAGGGCCTTAGAAGCCCTTTCGACTTCATGAGTTGAGAAAGACCCTCAAACCTGTTTTTTTTAAGCACGAGTCGCCTTTCTCGACTCAAGAAGTCGAAAGATCTTTTTGACCCTAAAACCTGCGTTTTTAAGCTTTGGTACGCCTTTCATTTCATGAAGCCGAAAAGATCTTTGACCCCTAAAACCTGCGTTTTTAAGCTTTGAAACGCTTTCGACGCCCAGTTCAGTCGAAAACCTTCTAACCCTTAAAACCTTAAACTTTGGTGCTTTGAGTCGCCTTTCACTCAAGGTCGAAAGGCCTCTAACCCCTAAGACTGCGTTTTTCGCTTTGAGCTTCCTTTCTCAACCCCCAAAGCTGCGTTTTTTACTCTCGATGCTTTTTCTCGACCCACGAAGTCGAGAAAGGCCCTCAAAAAATTTTCTTGAAAAAAAAACTTTTTTCCTAGTTAAAAAAAGAAAAAAAAAATTTTTACTGAAGTTACGTTTCTCGACTTCATGAAGTCGAAAAGGCCATTAGAGGGGCCTTTGGTCGTTCTCACTTCATGAAGTCGAGAAAGGCCCTCAAAAATTTTTTTTTGCCTACTTAGAAAAAGAAGGAATTTTTTTTTCCTTGTTTTTTGTTTTTGGGCTCTAAGCTATATCGGAGGGCCTTTCTCGACTCAAGAAGTCGAGAAAGGCCTCATACCTACATTCTTCTAAATGGCCCTTAGAACCTGGTTGTTTTCTTATTTGTATTGTCTCAGTAGCATCACTTGCACTAACTTGATTTTGCCTTTCCCAAGACAAATCGCAAAACGAAGGACATGATCGGGAGCCATGTCGCCTAAGCGTGTTCGATTTCTATTCTCTTCAAGTTGCTCTTGTGGCTTGGAACGCCCTCGACCTTGCTCGTATGTTGTTCCCATGGGTGGTCTGTGTGCGAAGATGATGTAATATTTGTGTCAGCCCGACCATCATGGTATCTTCAACCATTGTAAACTTTGGTTTCAATCTAGAACTTTGATTTCAATCTTTAATGAATTTCCTTTGTTTCAGTTGCATTGTTCTTGTTCTCGACTCGCTAATCAGGGAAAACTGGAGGAAAGCTTCGATGCAGAGTTCTAGACAAAAAATCGAATTAAGGATAGTTTTCGGGTCGGGGTGCTCTTTTTCATGTAAATTAACAGGGTTCCGAAAAAAAATGGGAATGGAATGAGTCCCACTTTAATTAAATACGACTTATGCTGCTGTGAGAAGACGCCGATAACCAAGCGGAAAGCGACCATGGCCTAATATAGGCGCTCGTCCTTTCCCAGAATGGCGATCCGATGGCTCGGATCGATGGGATTGTTGGAGACTTCAATATTGATATGTTAAAACAAGGATTACAACAACAAAATTTGCAAAATGCAATGGTGCCTTTACAACAACATGTGAATAAAGCCACCCGTATGCAAGCTCTTCTAGATCAAATATGGACCAATTTCAATCCATCAAACACTGGGATAGGTCATCGTTACTGGATATATAACATTTGCTTGATGTGAACAAGGTATGGCTGATTAAGAGTTAAAAAAGGTGGTCTAACTTATGTTATTGGGTATTTTAGAAATAGGTAGTATAAACCAATTTGTTGACTAAGTATGATTGCTTATCTATATATTGTTCTTGCTAATAGTGATGATAGAGCACGTAGTTGGTTTGAGCTAATTAATGGGTGCAAATAAGGGCTTCAATGGTACACGGCAAAGTGGTACTAAGGTGGTACATGAATTCATCCATTCAACGTTTATCTTTAAGAAGTGGTTTGTCTTAGTTTGTCTTATTTTTTGATCTATTACTACAGGGATTAATGGCGATCCACCGTGCATTGCCACTTTAATATGCCGGAAGATTAGAGTTAGTGGTAGTTGTTGCAAGTCAAACACACCTTTACCGTAAGGGTTTGATTGAAGGGGTTGTTTTAGGTCGTGGTGGCGGGTAATATACGCTTCTATCGCCTTCTTAAAGGTTGCATGTTTAGGTTTTTGTTGTCCTTACATGTCGACTTTGATGCACGATAGGTGCTCAATGGCTGCAAACTAAGGTGGTTGTAGTGCATGCATCATAGTTTTGTGAAGGCTTGGTGTCGCTGCTCTGTTAGAGTTAGTCATGCTAGATGCTTCTCATCTCCCTTCAAACAGAATCAACTGCTAGAGTTATTGTCAATTTTGATCTCAAAAAATCAATTCATAATTACATTCATATGTTCAAAGTGGACTTTAGTGTTCTCGTTGCACGTTTCAAAACAAGTGTAGGATATCAAATTACATAACTCATTTTATGCGATGTCTTGGAAGGCAATAATTACCTTTGCATGATAGTTTTGCTAAAGCCTTGGTGCTACTCTCAAGTTAGAGTTAGTTGTATGCTAGATATGCTTGTCATGGTCGCTGTTTGGTCTTATGTAGGTAGCTTGGGGCAACTAGGATGTTATATTCTACATGCATGTCTCACGCCTACTTAAGCTTATTCTAGTCTTGTTGTATGCGTACCAGGCTCGTGCATTGGCTCACGCCTTCTTGCCTTGGCCCTTCATCGTAAATCTATGCTTGTTGGTTACAATATTCATGTTTTGCTTAGGGTCTTTGCCTAAGGGTTACCTATCTCATCTTCTTAGCCAAATATGCACAAGTAGAACTATAACGCTTAGTTTTATAAGGCTTGGGTGATAAAGGTCGTTTTTGGGATTAGTTTAATAATTTTCATAACGATCCCTTCAAAGAGGAATCAATCTAGAGTTATTGTCAATTTTGATCTCAAAAAATCAATTCAAAAATTTACATTCATATGTTCAAAGTGGACTTTAGTGTTCTCATTAATGCGTTTCAAAAAATTATAGGATATCAAATTACATAACTCATTTTATACGTGGATGTGTTGGAAGGCAATAATTAGCTTGGGCACATAATGACCTGCAACAACCCGCAAGACATTAATTACATGCTTGGAAAACAAAGTGCAATAATTTCTGTCACTTAACACAATATGCAGGCCTAAGAATTTATACCATTTTATTTGTATAATCTGATGTAACTTTCTGGATATGATTCTAAGTCCACGGGTCCAATGCATCTATTGAATCCCACTCACTACTCCTAATTCTTCAAGACTTAAACATCTTGCCTTTCCCAGGTTACTCCCTCATTCTTCAAGATTACTTAAGCGTTTGGCTCGTCTTTTTTGGTAAATGATGTATTTGTTTTGTTCCATTTTTGCAGCTTTCACAAAGTACATATGTCACATTGCAAACTAGACAATAAGAGTAATTTGGAGAATTACCAATTTGACGAAACTTTCATTGGTAAGCCTTGCGCAATTATACATTGTCTTACTTTATTTAGTTTAAAGAAATATAGCTCAACCGTTCAAATTGTAATGTGTGCTTTGTCCAGAGGTGTTGCTATATTGAGATAATGGCTTGGACATTGAATGAACAAGAAAAATTAATACAATTTTGGAATAGAAATAGAGTTGGATCAAACGTGCAAAGCATTTCGTAGATTCACATCCAAATTATGAATATTCTATTAGAGCAATCTTGGCTAAAGTTTCTAGACTTGAAAAAAATGGCTTACTTGATAACACTCTCGACATTAAAATTCAACATTGTGGCGTTCCACGTATTTATACACGGTATCATAATATAAATATCTTTATTAAATCAATTGAAAAGATCATACGCCATCATGGGGTATTTTAACATAGGGGATTGACCTAAAAGGGATTAATTTAGAAAGGGGTCACTAAAGGTTAATTACCTATAATTAAGGAAGCATTATCTAATTAACTCAATTAAGTTAATTAAGTTAGGATAATTGATTAATTAGGAGGGTGCCACCTGGCCAAATTCGATTGGCCAGTAGGAGAATGCTAACTTGGGGCATCAAATTGGATTCCTATCCCATTTGGATCCCCAGATCGAACCAAGAGGAGGAGCTGCTGAGCGCCCAAGTTGCCTGAAGATGGAGATGCCACATGATAATGGATCTAGCAGAAATTCGGGTTAGTGGATAGACTAGTCTTCTCTGGTTGTCTTTGTATAGGATTAACCCTTCTTTGATCCTTAGGATTATATTTCAATTATGGATTATGCTTTGTTATGTATGGATGGATGAATCTATGGTAGTATCTCTGTTAGCCTTAGTAAAAGCGGGATTAAAGGGGGTAGTGACCTCCAGACAACACACCACTAGGCAGCATCCAACTGGACATGTGACCACACTACATTGCTTTGTTGGGCCCTGCCCCCAACCACTTTACATTGCGTCTGTGGGTTTCGACACCCAACAGTTCAAAGTGCGATTCTGGGCGGTCTCGAACTCGAGACCTATAGTTGCTAGACCTAGTGTATTACCACTAGACTAAACGACCAGACGCATAAAGATACATTTATAAAGCTTTATTCATAATAGCATTTTGGGGGCAATCCACAGTGCTTTGCACCTTGTTCTAGATAGATTTGAGATAGAATTCATCTAGTTCATACATGTTATTGTAAATTCAAACTTAACAACATTAGCAACCAAAAACCATGGATAAACGAGATCAAAAGCATAAAATGGTGTAGTTCTACATGTTTCAAGTTCGAAGAAGGCCTATGGTTTCTCCCTCTTTCAAGTTCAAAATAGTCCTAAGCAAGCATGCTAGAAAAGATTGAAGCAAAATGTCTACGAAACAAGAAAACAAGTTCTTGTTTATTTGCGTGGAGTTGCACATTGGTTGATATAAACTATTGGATTGTTAAGGTGTTTGAACTCTTTTGGTGAAGACCCCTTAATTAGAACAAATACAATAATCAAACTGCTAAAATGATTCAACCTACTAAGATAAGATAGTACAATACTAAGAAACGTGTGCCCGGCGATGACGGGCATTAGTTGTGGTTGTGTAGAATGGCTAGATGTAATGAAGTTTGTAAGTGTGATAGAATATTCTAGATATAGTATGTAGAGGAATGGAATGTGTATTTTCATACTTGTAATTGAAATGTGATGGGACCTGTCCCACCACTGTACATGGCTGAAGTCAACTCTGATGCGTGTCAGACGATGTGATTTGTCTCATGTTTGTATTTCTCGTGAAGTTTGTTTTAGATGGGTTCATTGTGTTAAATGGTTTAACATATGGTACAATTTATTATAAGGACCATGCAAGAGAATGGCCATTCGTATTGGAAGTTATTTGCAGTGATCACTGTCGATGCATGTAAGAGTTGATAAGTTATGACTCATTTTGTTTTCTTTTATCTTGTCAATTCATGGTAAACTTATTGCTTAAAAATTTCATGAAACCCTCAACCTAACCCTAACCCTAACCCTAACCTAAACCTATACACATAAACTCCCATAACAACTTGGGGATCATTGACCATTTTTTGGCGCATGTGAGAGTTAAAAGAAGGGTCATTATATTGAACGATGCATTAAACAAACAATGACACAAAATAATATAGATAGTTTAGAAGCTATCATAATGAACAAAGCGAACAATATGGATTCGTGTCAAAAATAAAGTGTAATAAGTAATCAGTAGTATTGATGAAAAGATAAACTGAAAAAGTTGTAAATTCTAAGTTCTACTTTAAAACCAAAAGCCTAAACCCTAAACTAAATCCTAGTGGAAATTCTTGCTAATGCTGGACATTAACAGTTTAGGTGTAATAGACTTTCATCTTATAAAAAAGTTGTTCTGTTTAGGTGTGACTTTCAGTCTTTAAAGCATTTTCGAGCACAAAAGTACCCAAGTTCATTTTCTAAAGCATTTGGTTTAAATTGTTTGAGCACAAAAATATCTTACTCTCCCCCCTAGATAGATCTTGCCCTTTTTTTAATAGGATAACTTCTCTACTCTTGCCCTTTTTCTAAATAGATCTTGCCTTTTTTTTTTTTTAATAGGATAACTTCTCTACTCTTGCCCTTTTTCTAGATAGATTTGAGATAGAATCCATCTGGTTCATATATGTTATTGTAAATTCGAACTTAACAACATTAGCAACCAAAAACCATGGATAAACGAGATCAAAAGCATAAAATGGTGTAGTTCTACATGTTTCAAGTTCGAAGAAGGCCTATGGTTTCTCCCTCTTTTTAGTTCAAAATAGTTTAAAATAGCCGGTTCGGTCCATATCCGGTGCGGGCGTTAGAGCATTGATAGGACCTTTCCCTAGTACGAGATGTAGAGAAGGTAGGATGGGTAGTTGGTTAGATCTAGTATAGATCGTACATGGGCGGTCGATTGATTTTCATTTTTGACTCACTTCTTTGTTTTGTTGACTTGACTCGGGGTGGCGGGGTTTGGGGCATGCTAGAAAAGATTGAAGCAAAACGCTACGAAAGAAGAAAAACAAGTTCTTGTTTATTTGCGTGGAGTTGCACATTGGTTGATATAAACTATTGGATTGTTAACTTAAGGTGTTTGAACTCTTTTGGTGAAGATCCCTTAATTAGAACAAATACAATAATCAAACTGCTAAAATGATTCAACCTACTAAGATAAGATAGTACAATATAGGTTCCAAGCACAATTGTAAGCTACCATGAGCAACATCTAAATTAGTTTATGTTAAAAGCTTTTCGGAAGGACGGAAGCAAATAGAGGTCATAAGCTTGAAGTAGACGTCTTTAAAATTGTAGCCAGAATGATACATCTTACTCATGCAACATGCGTTACCGGTGATAATTTTGTAGTCAATGACAATTTCTAATGAAGAGACCTGCACGAACTACATAAGAGAAAATACAAAAGACAAACAAGCAAAATACAAAATACAAATTATCAATGACAATTTCTAATCAAAAAAGACCTAGAGAAGGAAGACAAACAAGAAAAAAATACAAATCTGTTCGTGGGACTCCAATCCGGCATCTATTTGATGAAATGTAGTACTTTCTTTTTTGCAATCCTTTTCTAACATTGTTTGTCCTTCATTGCGTTAGTTAGTCCTATTACTTGACATCTGGGGTACCTTTACAAGATGGCCCAATAAATCGTCTATATAGGGAGTACCAATTTGGGTATGCACACAGATGAATGTACAAAGAAATGTAGGCCATGAATCCAAGAAATATTCTGGCATCATTAACAAGAGTGATTATGATAGATATGGATATTCTTTTTTCTTCAATACTAACTATACATGTTACAGGTGCAGTTAGAATACAAGAAGATGTGGACATCTATTCTGGGCAGAATACTTTATGTCCCATATTCTAGAAATGTTGCCTTTTCTATTGTAGAAATAGATACAGATTCATGATCTGCATTGATTCTAAAAGATAGTCAGATCAGATTAAGTTTACATCTCAATCTTGAGGTTAATTTGACTGTGTACAGATGAAAATATAAGATTTAAAATAATGAATTTGTAGGTCGTAAATACACACCTGCAGCTTCGGATAGAGTTCAATAATATCAACTCGCCAAAATCGTTCTGCTTGTTGCCAACTTAAAATGTCTGAGAAGTTACTGCGACAGAGCTAGGGGAACTCTGACAGTTCCTCTAATATATGTTGTAATGATGCCAACATATTATTCAGAATAAGTCGCGCAGTACTATGCCATGAGCTGTATAACAAATATGAGTTCCGTTAGCTTCTCTAATGATTCAGCTACAATCATTATCAGTTGTCACGAGCACAGCTCAAACACACACAGAGGAGAGGAGGATGCAATATGAGGCTGAATTTTAAATGGCACTGCAACGTGATAAAAGAAGATGACCAAAAGCCAAAAACTTTAGTCATTGCTAATATCAATGATGATGCTGATGATAATGATAATGCCATGCATCTGATGTCAGGGATGAACATAGTGAAGGATAAATGCAAAAATCGAACATCAAAAGCCTAAGCAAATGGAGAGGACAAGTAACAAAGATAATAAATGTAAAATCTGACCTTCCAATATTATCCTCATCTACAGAATGATCAGTCTCATCAGCATCCCATAAAGAAGATTGCAAACGGTAGAGCATAACTGGAAGATTTTTAACTTCATTTCCACATACATCGCATGAGCTATTTCCTCGTATATTGAACCATTTCACTGCGCAATCTGCATGAGCCAAGGCTAGCTCTCCTTTACAAAGGCACTCCATCTTCAATGTTTCTCCCCCTTCATTTAGCTCTAACATGCATATTCTGCAAACTGCCTCTTCTTCCTCAATCTCCTTGTCCTGAAAATCTGCATCTGGAGACATTTTCTATATGGGAATCATTGCAAGTCCAATGGAGAAGGATTATGTAAAAATTTGATCATTTCTTATACCAGGAGCAGATGCTTCAATGAAATCGTGGCTTGCAACATCACTGGCACATCTGATAAGTTGCACCACAAAAAGATCATGCTTTCTACTAGAACTCTGATGCTTCATGCTCTTGCTACTACTCCCTGGTAATGGTGATGATGACATCTATAGAACGAGAGAAAGCACTCTTTAGATTATCTATTCATAGATCCCGCTAGGCCAGGTTTATAATGTTCTTTGTCATAATAAACTAAAATTTGTTCAGAAAATTAAAGGTAAAACAGGTTTTGGTAAAGGGATGACAATAAATAAAGAACAACCCTAATAGTTCATGCATTCCTCCTGATAGGTTTTTCCCTACCTGGTCTTGATTAGAACGCAGATTGTAAGCAATATGAAGAAATAAGCAGAATTACCATCTTAAAATGACAATAAGCCAAGGTATAAAGCACCAATAGTTGAAATGAGATGCGAGGAGATAAACAATTTGCTCTAGTCCACGTTATTAAAACAACTCCAAAAGTGATAATGAAATGAGCAAAAAGTTAGAATTCGAGCCAATTACCCGACGAAGAAATGCCATAGAATGAGGTGCAGCATGCAGGGGAGGATCCATTTCCGAAGTAACAGAAGAATGGAGCCTCTGTTTAGCGTCACCCATGAAACCCTTCAGCAGTTGAAAGAGACATGTACCAAACAGGAGCCGTGTTAACGTTGCCAGCCCATGGAGTGGGCACATTGACCTTCTTCTTGGATATAATGGGGCCCTTGCGGAAAGTTCTTATCACACTATAACACCACATGTGGGGTATAGATGAGTTAGAATCCTTAAACATCTCGTGCCTTGCCATGATCCAATGGCAACAACCTCCACCCTTGGATAACAACCTTGGCCTTAAGGTAAAAAGATTACTGAATAACAAACAAAACAACAAACCCCTCTACAACGTCGTTCCAAAGTTCCAAAGGCTACCCACAGTGCGTTAGCACATTTTTTTATAATCCATTGCTCCTAAGTGATTTTCAGTTTCATGATTGAGACTGGGGAAGTTATTAAATCAATGGTAATAATCGCTTCCACCAGCTGTTTAAGGAAGCTCAACCCTCCCCTCTTGATGATCATAGCAGATGATCCTCCCGACCTGCTAGCCTCAAGAATTATATGCCATAATTATCTCGAGGAGAGGGTTAACCTCCTCTTAAATCAGCGCTCTCCAAAGATTATCAGAATCACATTTGATGGCCATTGAATCTAAGAACAATTAAAAGAAAGAATAAAATAAAGTATGAAATTATCTTCGTGACTTACTGTAGATTATTGTGATAATCAACTACTATAAATCTAGTGGTTGAATCTTTGGATGGGTGGCTGGGATTGGTTGGTAATAACCATCTCGAAGGCAGTGTTAACCTCCTCTTAATTTTAGATTCTGGAAAAAGGAATGCATGCTTGCATGTCTTATAGATTAGTTAGTTGGTTACGTGAGAATGCTCCTTTGTGTTGTATGTGCATCTCATAGGTCGAACTTTCCAATGGAACATTAAACGTGTCCTCTTTTGGAAAACCCTATCATGGCACTAATTTGGTGTGATTTTATAGATGGCTTAAACCTTATGTCGTGATGGATTGAAGGATGAAAAGCAAGTTTATTAATCACAAGTAAACATTAAAAGATGTACAAATCACATCTAACTGTGCAAGCACAAGACAATGCTCCCGAAGCACGAGCCTAAAGCATTATGTACTCAATCTAGCATAGGAGACTAATGATAAGAATTAATTTGAAGATACTGAATCCAAATACGGTCTCGCACTTCTTCCGGGGGGGGTCATTCCTGGGGGTCTCACCTAGGCATATGGGGATACCACATCTGCGTGCAAGGGGTCCAGAGAAAACCCCTGTATACGACTTTTTGGAGGTGGAAAACCCCTACATACGTAAATAGGAAAAACCAGTTTCCAAGCCCCTTTCCGTAGATGTACTTTGGACGATCCTAGTTTTTTACATACCCCTACCCGATCTTGTACTTGAGTTTGTGTTTGTGCACCCTACCCTATATCACGAGATAAATAAAATTTCAAAACGTGTGCTCCAAATTAGTAGTAAACGCCAAGGAGGCGGCGTTGTAAATGTGGCTTCACAGACATGAAATGGACACCAATGATACTCTTTCAACCTGTTTAAATGGATGTTTCGTAAAGAGGAGTTCAGTCGCAACAAGAGGAGTTCAGTCGCAACAGTGGCCAATATATAAGGGGCTCGAGAACTTGCACATAAATGATGGAATCCCTTTGGACCACATTATTTATAGAAGACCCATCAACGTAATGGCAAAGTACCATGGATATTTGTATCCTACTTATGTAGGGTATATATTTTGGTGACTTTGATTGCCTAATTCTCTTACATCTTTTTCATCATTCCAGCTTCCTTTTCCTCATATTTATCGCCATGTTTTCTCATCATTTGTCATTGTGCTTGTTTTGACCATATGTTCTAGCTCTCTTCATCCACAAATGCCTTAGGACTTCCATTACCAACGTTGATGATGTTAGCTTGTTTTTTTAGGCATCAAAGCCTATGCTTGAATATTCTCAGTTTGGTATGTATTAACATTTCAATTGCATCCCACAAATCTTAATGATTTTTTGCTTGACAATAACCTCCTCCTGGGGAATTCAACATGCTTTATCAAAGGTGAATGTTGATGAAGCCATTAAAATTGAAATCAAGATCCATAAGCTTTTAGCAGGTTCTATATTTCTCTTGCTCCTAATATCCCAACTTTGTAATGAAATGCAATGGTCCTTATTGTCCTTCATAGTCTAGAAAGGCTTGGCAAAGGAAACATATTAAGAAAAATTGGAGCATTGTGGATGGAACTAAAAGACAGATTGGGTTTTATATCACCAGCTCCTTAAATCTGCATCCCTTTTGAAAAAATGCCTTCAATAAGCCAACATGTTGGAACCACATTTTGTCAACTTGCATTGACATATTGCCATTATCGTTCATTGCTGAAGCACAATCAAGTCATAATGCACCTATAGAAGTATAAAAAGACTCAGATACCTAGCAAGGATAACCACGAGATTTTACAATACACACCTGCCATTGCAGATTCTTTTGCACGAGGAAACGTTTCATATTCGCCAGGGTCATATAATGATAATGTGCGCCAATAAAGGACATTTCGACAATAGTACCATAGAATATATCAAAACCACATAACCCCTCGCTACACCTTTCAAAGAATCACAATGTCAACCCCGCAAAGAAAAAATAAATACCACCTGAGAGGGGGCATCAATAAATGAATCAGTAGTTTCATTATGGCCCTTACCACCAAAAATTTGGAATCTGTCATCTTAAAACACCCAAGCTCAAAGCTCTTGCCCCGAGAAAACTTTGTCCTTGTCTAAGAATAAAAAAAGTTCAGAGAAACAATCAAAGGAATCAACTTATCATGCACATAACCATAGAGCTTACAACAAAGACCACCAGGATATGCCCTCGACGTAAACTTCTCCAAAGTTTGACAAACCAAGTTCCCTTGCCCGGAATAAATGAACACCCACATTCACTAACGCAAATTTCTATTGGCATCCGATGTAGACTTCTTAATTACCACGTTGAATTATAAAACCTACAAATCTCAATCAACTTCATAATTCATGAACGAAAAATGACAGGCAGCTTATTGGTTAAAGCGAGGGATTTTAAGCTTTGAGAAAACAATTTTCAAAAAAAAGTGTCACTTTCCAAGAATCTATTATTTCTATGGATGGCAAAGAAAGGCAAATCTATATCGGTTTACACATCATGGTATACCTTTTGCTTGTGTGATTGCAAGACCCCCTGCTCCCCGTGTCTACCACAAAAAGACCCGACAAAAAGAAATGTACCACCTTATTAACAATTCTGATAATCTTATTTCAAGACATTAACGTAGCCCCTCTTAAAAAATATTTCACAAGAACCTCTTTGAAAAAAACAAATGCCGGATAAATTTGCAGAGTCCAAAGATTATGTACCCAATATCTTTTCCATCAATCAGGGACCGGACCAAATAGGGACCATATTTGGATTTGATCATCTGCAAAGAATAAAAACTTCATTATCTTTGTAAAACTAACATCTAGCATTAGAATGGAGACAAGCTTGCCTGAACAACAGGGGTATACATTTTGTCGACAGAAACGCGTGGACATCTAGGGTTGTACTGTGGAGCAAACAACGAAGTTGGATAGGAATAGGTGACATCTATTGGCAATTGACAGCTACGATCTGACTGATACATTTCCATTTACAAGAGAGTCATGGCAGTAGAAAATCGTCAAGTGTACAAAGAAGAATTTAAACACACCATAACATATCTCCAAGATGAAAATATCCACTTGTCCTTAAAACAAAACCTTCGATATGACACCCCAACTGGTAGCCAACTATGTCTATCCACTATGACATATACAACAACCTACAAGCAGATCAGTAAGGTTGTAAGCAATCCAGAACTAAAAAAAATTTAGTAAGACAAATGAATATGATACCATGCCTTTCGGTTCTTTATTTTAATAGAAAAAGCCAGCTGAGAGCCCAAGAGACGCTCTACTGTAGCTGATTCTTGATCTTCCAACCTGACATCCAAAAACCTACGAGCTTCATTTGTAACCCAGAAGCCAGTTCGAACCCAGTTAAAAGCAGCTACAGTTAAAAGCATGAGAAAGCAGCTAAAAGCAGTTACAGTTATACATAATTGAGCTACTGGATTAGCTGGCTTATCCTACTTCACAATCACTATGTAGAATTTTTGGCTTCACAACTACATGATCTGTGCAATAGAGAGGAAGAGCATTCTCAAAAATCAATAGGGAGACGCCAGTTATGTATTGTACTTTCAAATGAAAACTAATAGGAAAGAAAAGATAATGATAAAGCAATACAAACATCTCAGGTGTTTCCGACCTCCATTGGTGGTTAGTTAGATAGATGCACCATGAAGTACAGAAGAAAAGAATGGAATAAAAAAAGGCCTTACAGATCGTTCTATTTTTGTCACAATCCAGCTCGTCAACACCATTCAGCATATTGATTCCCATAAATCAAAGTAGATCTAAAATAGATGCTTCAAAACCTGCGACAGCTGCCTTTTTTTGGGCTACGAAAAAGAGATGCATAGTTGCAAAAACCATTTTACCTGAAGCTCCAGCTAATTGTAGCTCATATACGTTTCTATCTCGGCTCTAACAACTGCACACAAGCAACAAAAGAAATCAGGTTAAGACCATTTTGCAAATCACCGAAGGAAATGGAAACTCCAAATATCTAGTATGATTTCTTCTGGACCTAAAAATCAACACCAGATGTTAATCTACTCCTCAAATGTTGCACTAATACCTAATCCGGCATCTTGCAGGCAGCCATTCTGTTTTGGAAGAGAAAACCTAGAAAAAGCAAGTCGTTTTGCAAAGAATCGGCAAATCTGGCATGCCGGATCAAAGGTGTTGCAGAATGATTCCTCATTTGAAGCCGTGAAGGAATAACAGAAGGAATTGTCTCGGCGGAAAACCAAGACATAACCAGAAAATTTCAACTCGGAGTTGGAGTAGGCCCTAACGTAGATGCTACGGATCGGACCTTCCCGCCCAACTCCCCCTTCTCGACCACCTACGGGGGAAATGGTGGTCGACCGTATGAGGCAGCAGTCCGTATACGGACGTCGAGAGTGCAAAAAAACCCCTACCCAGTCACGCTCTTGGGTCATACGGGGTTTCAATGGTGAGACCCCCGGGGGGTCATTAGCCATCAGTATCTTAGCCAGGTCTACAACAATGACTCTATGAACAGGTGAATGAATGCCTTGAAAAATGTGCAATCTATGATGCGCCCAAATTGACCACAGTAACCAACCAGACCCGAGATGAAATGCCTTGACACTAGGAGTATGCCTTGACGTAAAGATTGCCTCTTTCCTTCTTTTGACTTTTATGATTTAGTTCACTCTTTTAAGCACCCAGTAAGTGAATTGAATTGAATCATAATGCGAATTGTAGATACTACCACGCGCATTTTTTATAACTTGTAATATGAATGGTAGATGCTATAATGTGCTAAGCCATTGACTAACCTAAATTGATTGAGTTACTTTTTTCTGCAATCATAGACCTTTTGCATTGCTACGTGACCTATTTATTTCCCACATTTTGGCCTCTAGACACTATTTCTTTCTTATTCGCGCATGAACTTTGCTAGCTTCAAGAACTAGTACATATAATTTATTGACTATGTAGCACAATAACAGAGGGTTCTATGGGGATTTGGCATGGATGCATAAATCACCACTCCTGAGACCATAGACCATACCCCTAAAACAATTCAATAAGTATTATAAAAAAAAACATATTTAATAGAAAAAAATAAATATGTTACCTTGCTAATTGCATTGGTTAAAGCATTCTGATAAGGATATTAAATTATTTTGATAGAGGTTCGAATCTTCGTATTGCATATTTCAAAACCTTGGGCGCTTTCATTGAACAAATATCATCTATGTATTAGAGCAAGACAACTATCCATTGATCTAAATATTCATAGAAACTAAGACAAAGTCTTCCAAAGTATAGAACTATATTTTTTAGTAGCAGTACACAAATCAGCTTAGAGCATATGTTCCCGTACAAGGACATTCTATGGCATCAGCCCCTTAGTTACAAGGAAATGGAATGAATGAATGGAACTTCAAGCTTCAAACAATGGTTTTGTCTTGTTTACTGGCTCGACAACCAACTCATCTGCATCAACAAATAAACACTACCAAGGAGCATCAAGAAAAATAAAGTACTCATGAAGTGCTAGTGCATTCTACTCGCCTTGTGAGTTATAAAAAAAGCTTACTGAGCATTATCAGTAGCAGGTTTTAAACCTAAAAGTGTTAATTGGTCCATAACAGACTGATCACTAGATTCAAAAACCCTGGACACTCACTGCTAGTCACTAGCTAACCCCATCCAACCAGGCGTCCAAGTTGATTCCATGATTATGCACTTTTCATATAACGTGGCACTCATCCTACATCCAAAAGTATCAGGAAAACTGGCTTGTCTAATCCAAGAACAACTAAACACAAAGGTTCCATTTGATAGGACCTCACAATGGCTATTTAAACTCGCAGAATATATTTTTGAGGCCACCATAAGATTCTATTACTGCCACAATATCAGTAGAAAATATTCTTAAAAAGACCCAACTTTATGCTCTAGTTATATCCATCCCCATTCAATCGCTCAAACGGCGGCTATTTTACAAGATGGCATTATGCTTGATATATGCAAAAATAGTATGGCAGTTTAGTCTAAAAAAACAACACCAGCACTACTACTCTAATTCCATACAAGAGAGAACATAAGAAATAACATGGGCCTCAAACAACTTGTCAAGCATTGTCCCATCATCAACCATCCTCTGATGTTCACTCATTCACTCAGAATTTGTCCCCTCACACTTCTCATTTTTTCTTATCACACTTGCTATCCCAGTCACAACCAAATTAGATCCACCAGTCTATGTCAATACATCCACCTCAGCTTCCATGCCATGTGCCAAGCTTTGTCTTGCAAATAGTCTAATTTTCTTTTCTTTTCTTTTTTTAACCACCCTCAGCCATGGCATTTGATGCACTATCTAGATTTCAAAACTTTTTTTAACTATTAAATGATAAGCTTCGTAGAGTAGAAGCGACTTGGATGCATGAAAAAATGAAGATTCCATAGATAGATCTCCTCAAGTTAGAGGAGCTCGTGACCAATTACGAAGAACTTCTAGATCGAAAGATCAAGAATAGAATAGAATAGAATAGAACAGAATAGAGTTGACTTTTATCGTCCACAGAGACCAAAGATCTATGGAACACAATACAAAAAGAGTTAGAGCACAATAAGCCTGTTACTGTACAAGCTTAAAAAAAGCTTTTGTCTCGAAGGCTTTTTAAAGGAAAAACCTTGACAGTAATAATCTTACTAAATATACGAAGTACGATATCATGTCTTGGAGGTGGGCATAAATAGACCCATTGGTCAAGAACCTCCGTGATATATGATGCAAGTATAACCATAGGCATCTGGAAAAGCAATGTAGTGGCTAATTAGGTGTAAACAGACCAATATATTTTGCTCTGATAGTGGCAAATGCTGGACAAATTTGAAGAGTATAGTGCTCATCTTCAATCATTCCCATCCGATAACACCAAGAGATCCTATTCCCATGTGCATATGTGCGATTAGCCGCAGTTGTTCTGCGCTTCTTCATGGATAGACCAGCTAACATTTATCCTTATGGGCCACGAACTAACATAGGATTTATTTGTGTTCTATAATGCCTTATATTAACCATCTCTAAAGCACCAACATGTTTACTGAAAAAGCTTGTATCCAGGTACGGCTTCAAGTCTACATTATTGTTCATGTGTACACATGCCTGCTCCTGGACATTCCATCTAGATAGCCACCCTGCATATTTCTCTTTTAAGCAGGCTTCAACGCGTTGTGGACCTATGGCCAATATGTATGGAAGGCTTGGTAGCCACATGTCCCCTATTCGGGCCACCTTTTGGCAATAGATATATGGTGTTACATTTTAGTGCATTGTAAGGGAATAAATCTAGTCTATTGCGAGACAAAAAGATATGGGACTATGGACTCAAGTCCAAATGCTGGAGTCAATAAGGCTTTATGAACATGTTTTAAATCCTTCATGTGTCAAGTGATATCTTAGGACCCCAATACTTCTACACTATAGAGAAGAACTCAGAAACTAGCACCCGAAATAAGTGTGCTTGATGGGACCAATTATAGAGCTTAACTTGGTTGCTATTATTCTGCATAACATACAAGCCTTCCAACCAAGCTTCCAACCTGCACTGGCCCTTTCTTGGATACATGTATCCCAGTGTATAGTGGTCCTAAAATCTATACCAAGATATTATATGTTTGTACCAACTCTGCTATTTCACCCTAATACGTCACATACCAATATTTTGACAAAAACTGCCACGGGCATTCAGAAGTTGTTACATGTTGGCAAGGGTATGCACTAAAAGATCCACCTCATTTGCATACAGTAGCTGCCTAATGATATGATGAGAAAGTTTTGCCCCTCCATCTTCGTGTTGGGCAATATAGCCCAAATAGTGTTGATGATATGAATTGAAGAAATTGGAGAGCAATATTGACTATAATCTCAGCCTAACTAGTACAACAGGTAGAAGGTTAATATAATTTGAGGAAAAATAGGGCGCACAGTTCTGTTCTACCCAACTGGATCCACCTCCAAAAGGAAGACTAGCACATTGGCTTCAAATCACCACTGGCTCTATCAATTCCAGTCTTCAATCAACTGGTTCGGGTTTCCGATTAAGACTTCAGGCTAAGGTACTGTCTCCAATCATCACTGTCCTATACCAAGACACGCCTCCAACTTCCTAGATATAAGCATCCATCTTACGATCAATAGGAATTTTTGTAAGTATTGTGCACTCTCTAAGCACGAAATGAGAGTAACTGGCTACTGTTGAATATCCGATGATGTTTTGGAATAATCATCGATGTCATGCTGCAAAAATCCACCTTTGTTTAATCTTGTCATTGTGCTTTATGCCTCCATCTACTCGTTGATGCACTTCTCTATTATAGTCATTGCTTTCTACAATCACAATCTTCTATCCCTTCTAATTGTAGCGTCTCCTTTTAAATAGAGTCTCCCCTTGCTTTAGATAAATATATAGATAGATATTACTTTAACGTCCACTGGAACTCTATAACGGGCTATGGGATGGATCCATACAACACTGCAACCATGGAATGGGTCTATACAGCCCTGCAATGGGCTATGGGATGGGTCTATACATAGTGCAACTCTGGACAGCCTTGAACTTGACACATACATATTCTAGGATTAGTGTGTTACCACTAGACCAAAGGCCCACTTGACCTTTTTCTAAAGGTGAACCCCTTTCTTCAAACAACCTTGGGCCTTAACTACAATTATAATTAAAGGTAACCTCGGCTTATTTATCGATGATCAATACATTTGCATAGCTTTGCCCATAGTTTCCCTAACTCTTCCACCGTGGGCCATTTCCCCAAGCTCTATGCTATAACAATCCTTCCCTTCTCATGATCGATCATCTTTGATTGCCATTAACCTAGAAAGAAAAACAACAAGCTTCCCTTTTCAAAGTTGATATTTGATGGCCTTCTGAAAAGTGCATTAGTCCTTCCCTTCTCAACTTTGAGCATCCCAGATCTCCTTTGAGCAGTAATTCTTTCTGGTCCTACAAGTAAGTTTCCCTTACTTGCACAAGAAAGATCCCCTTTCTAATCCTTCAAGTAGGTTTCTTCTACTTGAACAAGGAAATATTGTTTCTTGATCCTTCAAATTTCCATTCCTTGAACTCATAGTTCATTGTATTCTTATAAATTCCAAGTATCACTTCTGTATTGCAACAAAATATTCTTATGGCCAAAACAAGTTGGTAATTACTAAATCCATCTTCAACCACTAAAAGGTAATCTTCAAGATGGTTAAATTTTTGTAGCTTTTAATCCCTATAGTAGACATCGCTAGTCAAGAATTTTAGATAACTCCATTGTCTGCATCATTCTACGCGTGAAAAGGAAGGCCACTCCATGTTTAGGTTGTTTTCTATTAGATCCTAATCAATCTTCTCTATTGTTTTTCCCTTAATCTCAATTCACCTACTGAATTTTTTTCCTCAGACTCAATTCGTTTTGCTCATATATAAGAACTCTGTGTTTCTCTAGTCCTTGCTCATATACAAGGACGCCTTGCATCAATGGTTCCGACATCTACAGCTCCGTTTATAAAGACCAGAACTGCCTTTTGGTACCAATTGATATGGATTGAAGAAACTGAAGAGAATACTAACTATAATCTCAATTTAAATAAGACAATAGATTGAAAATTAATATAATGTGAGGAAAAAATGGCATACGGTTCTTATCCACCCAATCGGATCCACCCACCTCCAAAAATGTTGTAGGCAAGGTTATCACCTTGGATTCATATTACCATTGGCTCTAGCAATTCCAATCTCTGATCAACTGGCTAGGATTTTTTATTACGGTGTCAGGCTAAAGGTAATAGCTCTAATCATTATCATCTTATATTAAGGCCCACCTTCAATTGCCTGGATATTTTATCCATCTTATGATCCATAGGAATTTCTGTACGGATTGTTCAGTCTTCAAGCACGGAATCAAGTAATCGACTGTTGTTGAATATCTGATGAGGCTTTATAATAATAATCATGTCAGAATATACTACCATGTCATTGCAGAAATCTTTTTCTATTCCTAATGAAATGTTATCCACTCTAATCGCTCTACTATGTGGCCCCATTTGCTCGTTGACACGCTCCTCTATTATAGTCGGTGTTTGTCCTCTCTACAATCACGATTAGTTCTCCCTTCTAATCATAGGCTCCTCCTTTTAAACAGAGTCTCCCCTTTCCTTTAAAATGGAGGCTTGACCTTTTTCTAAAGTTAAATATCTCTTTCTTCAAATAACCTTGGTCCTTAATTACGTATAAGATAACTTTGATTTATTTATCAATGATCGACACATTTGCATAACCTTGTCTATAATTTATCTAGCCCTTTCACTGTGTATTATTCCCCCAGACTCTGTGCCATAATGGAGAGAACGGACAACTCTGGTGTACGCCCACACTGTTGTTAATAGATTGGCTCGATGGTGGCAATTTGAGATGTCTTAATTTCATACAACCTATAAACAGCATTCTGCAAGTTCTGATGGATACCCAACTGTGCCAGTCTCCTCAGAGTTCATCTTTAAGGACCATCGTGGAAAACCAAGAAATCATCCTTGGCATCAACTAGGTGACGAACACTTTTCATCTTTACTTGAAGGGTTACGATTGGTACATTTATTCAATTATAGAATTTAAAAGAAAGGAAGCACCAGCGCAAAAAGGTGGAGGAACAAAGATGCATTTCAATATGATGATGAGGATGAGGATGAGGATGAGGATGAGGATGAGGATGAGGATGAGGATGAGGATGACGATGACGATGACGATGACGATGACGATGACGATGACGATGACGATGACGATGACGATGACGCATGACGATGACGGCGATGGCGATGACGCATGACGATGACGATGACGGTGACGATATGATGACGATGACGATGACGATGACGCATGACGCGATGACGACGATGACGATGACGACGATGGCGATGACGATGACGATGACGATGACGATGACGATGACGATGACGATGACGATGATGATGATGGAAGTTTAGCGTCCAGGGGAAGCCGTAGTTTATGGAATAGAGCATATAGCACTAACTCTAATACTTACCTGTAGTTGCTAATGTAACTTATGTCTATGAAGAAAAAGGTGGAAATCAATTGGGAAGATTTTGTATCCAGAAAGCTAAAAAGGGGACATATTTAAAAAGCAACATTTATGGCTCTTTTTGCAAAATAATTCAAATGATATCGATGGCTCTTTTTGCCAATGGAATCGAAGTTCTAGCATGAAAGCTTATAAATATTAGTTCTCAAATTTTACAACGCATTTTGGCATCGCTATTAGAGTCTTTTAAGATCCTTACTAGAGTTTCTTAAGAATTATGTTGTCCGATTTGCCTTTGCAAGATAGAAATATAGAGACCAAAAGCAAGAGGTACAGCTTGGAAATTTGAATTATGAGTTGATAACATGTTATGATTGCCATGGCTCGATGGCTCGGTGATTCCACTAGTAAGGAGCACTGGCGGCACAGCCATGGTTGGTGGCGCACTCATGTACCTAAAATGCCAAACTCAATCCAAAGCTCACATTAAGGATCCCTGCTCCTAAAAGCATAGTTATTGGGAACGTCGTTCCGAACACGTCCCGTTCCAGAATGTGTTCCCTAAGGTTCTACGTTCTGGGACGCCAAGTTCCAGTTCCGGACAGTTTGTTACCGGGAATGCCGTTCTGAACACCGTCGTTCTCGGTAAGTTCCCAAAAATAGTAAGAAAATCAATGGTTTATTGTTCATTTTTGTCCTTTGCTTCTTTTTTTTGGTAGGAAGGAATGGTGCAACTGGCAGTGGCTCTCTGCTCAGTGTTTTTGATAAACACACACATAAAGTGCGCTGCAGAGGACTACACAAATGTTTCGTGACTGTCTCTCTCTTGTTTGTTTTTTAATTTACGTTCCTCCTCTGCTGTATCTCTCGATTTGCGATCTCATTTGTAATCTCATTTATAATCTATTCATTTCGCATTTTGATGATGGGAATTTCGATTTGTTGTCCCAGCTCAGTCAGAGAGACCTTTGGGCATTATGATCATCAATATGCTTTTCGGACAATCTTATTCCTTATGAGTCATTTTTGCATTGGAGGAAACCATGTGTTCTTGAAGAATGACTTGTGGGAGACTCTAGGTGGCAAAGGAGGAACAAGTTTGAGAGCACTAAAGAGTCGATAAAACTTGTTGTAAAACTGTAAAATTCTCATGAACAACCATGAGAAATAGAGGGCAATGAAGTCTTGAATTGTATTGAGCAACCCAATTTTGATTCTGCAACATCCTATTAGATAAACATATACAAAATCCATCTTGATAGCGTAAAGTAGTGCTACCCTGAGGTCCTGCTAAGCTACTTATCCGACTCAAAAGGACCTGCGAACTGCCCGTGATTGCTCACCAACAATTTAGTGCTCAAAAACAATTGTACGCATTTTGAGCAGTATACTATTGGTTCTGTTATAAGGTGTCATATTTATTTTTTGATGAAAATTTATAGTGCTGCATTGTAACAAATTAAATCGCACTATTGATTTTGAGAAATGTCATCTCTAAGGGAAATATTGCAACATACATTCTTTTAGTTTGTTAAAGGCCTAACATACATGCTAAGCTTAACTTCAATGTCTTGTTTATTTTATACCTCTGCCGTGTTAGAATTATCTTCCTATATATATGATTAATAGCAAAAAAAAAAAAAAAGTGATTTTCTGGCAAAAAAAAATCCAAAAATAAATCTTTCAGGGCAAAAAAACCTAAAAAAAAATTACATTTGGCATCGGGAAAAGCTTCCGGCGGGGGCGTCTGCGGACTAGTTGGGAGCTGTGGACTGCGAGCTGTGCATGTGTGCGCGCAAATTCGGCTCAAGGTTTTGTGGTGGATAGTCGCCTGCGGGTTAAATTCGTTGTGGTATAAGGTATGGTTCAAAGTTTAGATGGCTGCATCTAGTTTTTTGGGGTATGGGTTAATTCGATGGGTTTTCCTTTCAGTAACCAGTTTGTATGATGGATTTTAAGCAGATCCCACTCCTTCAGAATCCACCGCCCTTTCCCGAGCATCCATCCCCAGATTGAGCGCTTAAAGCCAATCAATCAAAATCAATTCATCGGCTCCATCCCTGTGGCAGGGTTTAATCCTCACTGTTTGCAAGAAATCTTGCCCGAATATACTTACTACTGAGTTTTAAGTACTAATGATAGATCGAGGATGCCTGAAGCTCCTGAGAAATGGGCCACAAAAGCAGGTCGCAGATTGGGTTGCTCAAGGAAAATATGAAGGACAAGATCCCATAATTCGATTTTTGCAACGGAAAAGATCACATCAATTCGATCCGACACCAAATGCCTGAAGATTTAATGAAGTAACTCATACAGAGTACAGTATTCAATGCAAATTTGACGAAATGCTCAAGAACATGGGAGAGTGTATAGAGATTAGGGAAGTATTGGGTGTTAGATCTTAAAACCTGGCCAAAAACTTCAGAGGGCCCTGTTTGTGTTTGATGATTTGGCATGCAGCGCCATAGGCAGTAAGCACAAATGGGCTTCTGTGATCCTTGAGTGTAATAATTGTTTGACAGCAAGGAGTAGCCAACGATCTTTGTGTAGTGACCTTTAGCGAGAGTTTTGTTATCATTTGTAAACTGAAAATTTTAGACTATGTAAGTTGTGCTGGTTCTGAGGCGTATGCATGTGAGGTGGCCAAATGATAAGAGGGTTGAGCATGAGATTACTGCAAATTGATGGCTGTGGTGTCATGCTAAAAGCAACCAGACAAATGTGTTGGCTGTCTGTGTCGAGTTCTGGAACAAATGTTTAATGATTACCAAGGGTGATTATATTTCAATTTTCAAAGGCATCCATATAGCTTTGCATTTAGATGTGCAGTAGGCTTGATATACAGCTTGAATGCAACAAGACTCGGAGTGATAAAGTTAGTGAATGGAAAAAAAAAAAAGGGAGACTAAAACTGCAAGGATGCTGGAATAAAAGAAGTAAGGCTGGCCTGCTTTTGAAAGAACATAGAATGGCAAAAGGAAATGCCTAATAAATAACTGCTTTTGTACTATAGATTGGCTGTTTCAATCTCACTTTCCGCTGGGTTTGATCATTTTCACCTTGTGCCACCCGAATGTAATCAGTACCTTAAGTTGGGTTAGGTGAAGCATTGTCTTCCTATATTTTCTTTTCCCCTGTTACCAGAACATAACAAACAATGAGTACGCTTATTTTCCAGTGCAGAGGCTTTGAACTTGAAGAGATTAAATGGAATGGCAAAGCTTGGTGGTGTCCTCCTCTGCGTCTCTGGAGCGTTTGTTATGGCAATATATAAAGAACCTGCAGTTGTAGGAAATGGCTTTTTAGGCATTGATTTACCAGGGGCAATGGAAGGAAAGCCTTCACCAGAGCCTGTTGGATGGGTTGTAGCAGTACTTGTGGACTTAGGAATAGATATGTGGCACATTGGCATCATTTGCTTAATTGGAAACACATTTTGTATGGCAGAAAATTAAGCTTATCAGGTATGTCACCTAAAAGCAGATAAGAATGTGCATAATGCCGCAAGAAGTCATAACAGAGTGGGCTTTTATGTCACCAATACAGGTACGAGTGCTTGAGTGCTGGCAAGGTACCCTGCAGCTCTTTCAGTCACTGCATATTCTTATCTATTTGAAGCAGGCCTTATGCTTTTTACGAGCTTTTTTATTGCTAATGGCCCTCCTGATTGGGTACTCACCAACTCCGAAGTATTTTCTGTACTCTATGGGGTAATTAATTTTGAGAACTGATAAGCTCTTCTTATAAAAAAAACGTGTCCCTCATATGCTCCTAATTTGTTTTTGTTTCTCAGGAACTTATTGCATCTGCATTAACATAGCCATTATTACGTGGCGCATTATTCAATCTAACTACCGAATCTTCTATGTGGCAACTCAACATTCTCGATTTCAGAGGAAAAATGGCAAAGCACATTATTGTATAACTATCAAGCTTTCAATTTCTCTCAAATATTTCCATGGTATGGTCTCTTTGCTTTGACCAAATTATAGGCAACGGCCAATAGCAGAATCTTTATGTTGCCAACCTAGAATAAACAAATGGTTAATTTCAACTTATTTGGGAATTTGACTATAGGTTGACTTGCAATGGCAACAAAAATACAGGAATTGGGAGCCAACGTCATGGGGGATATCAGAGGCGGTCAGAATCTGGTAAAGAAAAAACCAATCCATATATTAGATCAAAGCTTTTGTCCCGTATACATCTTGATATATGGGGATCCTCCACGTCGCACGCTTGGACTTGACCGCAAAGGTGCATAGGGCGCCGGCTCCACCGGCGCTAAATTCTTGTAAATGTATAATACTATGTTTTAAGTCTTGAATATAATGTCAATCTCTATGAATAATTTTGAAATGATTTAACATGTTTTCATCTACAACGCAATCTATAAATAATTTTTAAATTCTCTGTGTTCCACAATGATCATTATACAATCATTTTTAAATTCTAAGTGTTCCACAATGATCATTATGCAAGAGAAACGTTCCTGTTCCGATTTGTTACCGTTCCATAGGTCTACATTCCCGTTCCAGTCCCGTTCCAAGTAACTATGCCTGAAAGTAAACTTAACAAAGGAATCCTGCTGAAGTGCAGCCACCTCCATAAAAAACAGCAACCAACAACAGTAGGCCTATGAAAATCTTGGAACTCACAAATTTGTCAAAACTAATAACTAATATTCATAAATGCATTATTAGTTCCTGCCTTCATTGTGAGGCAAGTTGCTTGGTAAACAAGTCCAGCTAAAAATGGTGGCAAACAAAAACATTAGTGCATTTCCATGTCTTTTGAAGAAAGCTGTTCTACATGATTATATTGAAACCACTGTTTTTCACAGCAAATACAACTTGTGTTAGATTCAATGTACAACCATCAAAAATATTTAATGCTCATGGCACCTGTTTCATACAGCTGGCAAAAATTTGTGGACTCCAGCTTGCCACATCAGAGGCTGGTAATGTCCAAACTATGATATTATGCATTACATGTAGGAAGATCTTCACAAGCTAAGCTCTGCACATAAGACTCTCATTACATACCATTCATCTTCTTACGAGGTGAGAAACTGCTAAAGATCTGCCTGAGTGGTTGGTATAACCAAGGTTAGATAATTTAAAGTTAGAATATCGCATAGACTGCCTGCTTCTCAGCACTCTGTGTCAAATCCGGCTTTTTCCTTGGTCCCCATCTTCCTCTCGATCTCCGATGCACAATTACTATCAGCGACCTTGCTACACAAATAACCTTTGATGCATCCCTGGAACCTGAAATTTGAAAAGCCAGATGAGTACGGACACAAAAAGCAGAACATGCAGTAAGTCAAACATATACCTAAAGATGTGAGCGTCGTATCAGCTTGTTGTTCATCACGACCAAGAGGTGTCAAGGCTTCAAGTTCTGGACCAACGATCCCAGCAAACCCACCTTTCATATTTGACCTCCATGTGTGTACTCTCCCATGTTTTGATATTCCAGCACACATACCAGCACCAATAGCCACTCTTTTTAATCTATCTTCGTTAGAAAGAGAAGGGCCTTTTCCAAAGGGAGTTGCAGGGACATTATAAACCCCATGTGCAGGATTTGGAAGGGCATGCGTCCACTGATGGACATCACCATCATCTGTCAAAGCAATAAAATCTTCTCCATAGCATCCAACATCTATAACCTGGAAAAATCATAGCACAAAGAGAAGGGAGTAAGGTGCCACCTCTACAAAAAAGAAGAAACTGTGTAGTAGTAAAGTACCTTACGACCAACAAGGGTACCAAGTGCCGGTTGACAAACAGAGAAGTTGTTTGTTGTGGAACTAGTAGTATTTGCTCCAGGGAAATATCCACGCCCCCATGTCCAAGCCTTTCCATCGTCCGTCATTATGATTGCATGATATGCTCTACCACACTGCAAACAAGAGCTTAGTAAAGTTTCTGGAGGTAGAAAGCATAAAAATCCTTGCAATTCTGCAATTCTGCATGCTATTGATAAACCAGATAAAGGTCTTGAAATTTGTCTATAACGGATGAACTCAAAGAGCACCTCAATTTTAAGGGGACGTCCTGAAAATCCAGAAACGTCATTCACTTCCTCCATAAAGTCTCTAGTTGCAGACCGAATGTAAACGCGATCAGTATCTGTGATGTACCTGAAGCAGATATAAATATGAGAACAATAAATTATTTGTATTCACATGAGACAAACAACCAGTACCCTATAAACGGCGGCTCATCAGCTGCTTCTACTGTCCCAACACTGGCCTGAACTATTTTTCCCATATTATGGGTAGAGATACTACATTCCTCTAGTGCAGCTTTTAAACCTGGATACTGAGGATCTGCAGAAAGCCGGTAAGTGCGAACCTGTAGAAAAGAAGGTTGCACACGCTCAAAAACAGAGCAAAAAAGTACAAAATAAGCATATTCGCAAATAAACATACGGGCTCCTGTGGCTGAGAGCCTTGAAGAATGTAATCCTCTCCGTTGCTAGAAACAGCAACCAAATAGAATGGGTCCGGAACCTGCACCACATCCTTTAGGCTTGGCACTTCCATATCCTCATAATATAAAAGAGACACGGGACTACCTGATCTTCTTGACTCGGCTCATAGCCACCTAATGACCTATCAATTTCTGGCCCAGCAATATCAACAATGATGATATTTTTGTTATCCAAATCTGGAATATGCTCCCATTCATTGGTACGAGAATAAATATTGCCATGCTTGTTGCGCCACACCCAAACCTGGCCAGCAGCTGTTATAGCAGCAAGATGATGCTGGCTTGCCTGATTGATATAAAATTCCACAATAAAAACAATTAGCCCAGAGTATGTAATCCACATAACATCCAAAACCATCTTCATGCTTAAGAAATGTGGCCATCATATAAAAGTGCATGTTTTAATGGTAAGCTATGTGACATACTGCCATATGAACGATAGGAGAGGAAGTAGGAAGCAGCTTCGCAGCTTGTATCTCTGGGCACTTCCCTCTGTCAAAACCTGTTACTTCTCCCCATCCATGGAACTCTAGACTTTCAGCATCACTAATTGATGCAAATCTCACACCTTCAAGAACACGGTGGAGAGAACTTGCCGGTGTAGAACCCTTTTCATCATGTCTGTCTCCCCGTTCCCTGCACATAGCTGAGGCAGATCAGTTACTGCGCCTTGCCTACACAAACTAATGATGAAATAAATCCAATATAAATTTCTCTCATTCATTTGAAGGTCAATCCCTTGAGAATATGAAACCTCTACCTCTCTAATGTGCCTGCGGACTTCCTTCCTGATCGTGACTCCCCTCTGAAAACGGCTTGTCAAATATAGAATGCTTTTCACATATGATAAAACAAAACTCCAATCAAGATATACCTTGCAGAATCCCCCTTTCGTGAGGATCCCTTGTCTGCATGGTGACCAGAGTGAGGTGTAAGCACACTCTTAGAGGGTCTCAATGGAGTTACGTGACCATTGGCTTGTTCTTCAATGGGCAACAGGGTTGGTTCCAACTCGTTCCATTCAAGTTCTTCTTCATCCCCATCTTCATAGCGTACCTGCAGGGTGCAAGAAAATATACCATTCACTATTTAACAGGTGCAGGCAACAAGATTCAGGCCATTCTATGCTGCAATCAAACACAAACCTTGTAATATCTTGCTCTTGAATCATATGAAATTATTTCTCCGCTGTACAATGAACCACCAAAGTCTTTTTTTGTTTTCCTTCCAACTAATTTAATGCCCCTGTTAATCTCAGGGGCCTTCCTCTCCCCTGAGATAACAGAACCTGGGGTCTTCTTCTCAACAGATAGAGCAATTCCCTCTTGTTTAGCTTCTGAAGCACCTCGTTTAGGACGAGGTGTACGATGGCTCAATGATTCTGCATTCGCACCCTCAGAGCCTGTACTTGACCTCCGTGTCAATCGCTTGGTTTCTGTCAAGCTTGTTTCACCATCTACTTTGGATACATGCTTTCCATTGGTTTTTGCCTCTGACTTTCGTTTCCTTCCTCGTCTTGCTTTCTGCTCTGATTTTCGCCGGTCCGGTTTCTCTTCAGAATGTAACAACTCCTGGGTTGGATCAGTTTCAAATTTCAAGTCTCTGCGGGCCTCATCCTGCATATCAGTAATCTGCTCTTGTGGCTGCGTGTCCTCAGCAGCAGCCATTACAGTCTCATCAGTTGGCGCATCTTGCCTTTCTGTACCTTTATTTTCTCTTGATATTCCAGGTTCCTTAGACTCCATCTTAACAGAACTAATTTTTTCACCAGATCTAGTCTTCAGTCTCTTCCCATCACTGCAGAATTCAGAATATAACATGAGACTTAAAGTAACAACACAGTTTGACAGTAGACTAGAATATAAGCTAAAGCCATAGGTTCCAAAACAAAACTAAAGTGATAACAATGTTCAGAATGCACATATAACCTCTTTTGCTCTGCGTCAGGAGTGACTCCAGCGCGATGCCTCTTTTTAGAAGCAGGTGTTGGCTGCACACCAGAAGGAGGGAGAAGAACTGGCTCTAATTCCCGCCACCACAGATCCTCTTCATCACCATCCTCATACGCAACCTGTACATTGCAAAACATAACTTTATTACTCACAATTCATCATCAAAAACATGCTATTTCAAAGGACGACGTTCTTACCTTGTACCATGTTGTCTCAGGATCAAATGCAATAATACTTCCAGTGTACAATTTCCTCCCAAACCTTTTCTGAACTTTACTCCCAATCAAAGCAGCTCCCTCCCCGTGGTACTCCTGATGCTTTTCTGTCTGTAAAACAGATCAACGTAATCTTTTATTCCTTACCAATTACACTGGATGATGCTGCATACTTGAACTCACCTCTTGCTTGTCATCTTGGATCTCGCCATTAGAAAAAGGTTTTTCTGCAGGGCAATTTAGAAACAGTGAACATCATTTGAAACTTCAATTACAGTTAAAATCAAGAATAAGCTACATAAGAAACCCATAGGTTGAGGTAGCACATTTTATTTGGCAAACACCCAAAGCCTCACCAGACCGAAACAACCAAAACAGCGTATCTAAAAGCTCTCATGGATAGCCGTTCTCACCATTTGGAGAAGACGCAGCTACAGCCTTATCAGACTCATTACCAACGGTGCTAGTCTCCATACCAACTGCTGTAAGTGCGTTCTCTACTTCAGCAGGAAAATTACTAGTTTTCAACAAGCCATTAAGATCCTCCTCACCAATTGAAACAGACTCCATCCTGAAAGGCATGGACTCCATGCTGCTTTTATCATCCACAACTAACTTCCCACCATCAGTCTTTGCATCTTCACCCATGCTAACGGGGGCTATAACGCCTGGCATAGACATTCCTACAGACTCAATAACGCTATTTAAGCCTGTATCTTCAGTAGTAAACATCGGCTGACTTGAAATAGGCTCATTATCGATGAACGCTTGATCATCTTTCGCTCTCACAGGCTCAGATTGTCTAAGACGGTTTTGAAACAACTCAGATGGTAAGTCCTTATCCTGATTGATTGTGCCAAGCTGGGCCTCAGAAAGACCATCTTGGCAGGAAGGTTCACTGTTGTCAGACTCAATATCATTTGCAGGGGACTGGACTTTGAGGACCGGTGTCTGACCATTATATTGAAAATGATGAACAGCAGCCTGAATTTGGGAACAGTGTGCTTCATCTTGAAAACATTCACCATTAAAATAAGCATCAGTTTTGTTTTCACATAGCTTATGATTATCTTCAACTACTTGAATTTGAGCATGAAGTTCTCTCTCATCCTCAACCGCACGAAATCCTCTCTCATCCTCAACAACGCCTAAGAACCCTGAAGCAGAAGTAGTTTGCAAATACTGGGATTTTAGAATCTCAAGCTGACCATAAGACTTTAGGGAAGCCCCATTTTCTTCATTAGAAACATGCATTCTTGCTGGAGATTCAGCACTGTCAACTGCAGTCGCCAATATTCTGTCCTGCAAGTTGAGGTCTTCAGGGACGTAGCTTTCTATCTTAAGCTCACCTGGTTGCGCACAAACTTCATTAAACTCCTGCTGATGCTGAGAATGCATATCCAGCAGAGGCTGGGCTTCAAGAGATGGATGTACGTCGTTTTGAAGCTGAACTGACGAAATGGACTCATGTGGGAACATACCAACTGTATGGACTTCACTGATTTGATGTGAAACAAAATCAGTAGACTGGTAATGATTTTGAAAAGAACTAGAGTGAGCTGGTATGGGTTCAGTATAGACTTCAGTTTGAACCAAAGTTTGGGTGTCCATTTGGCCTGCTTGTGTACAAGCATCATTGCCAATCCCATTAATAGTAACTATCGGATCACCTTCCAATTCTGTCACTGCACCTGCACTTGAGGGCTCTGCCATTGATGAAGATTCTTTCCGAGGCATTTCCTCCGTGGTTGAGTCCATTACCTATGGTGTAAAAATGGCATAACATAAACATCGGCATAAACAGTAAAGATCTATAGCAATCTTAGCCAAGAAAGCAGAGGATTCATAAACCCTAATTCTCAAACAAATTGATCTCATGCTATAATCCTAAACCAGAAGCAGGCAGACATCTTAGGCAAACCCACATTTTGAACTGAAAACTCAAAACAAGATGAGAGCGCTTGCCTCAAATTGCAGAAGGCTCATCAAACGGATTCCGATATATGAAAGAAAGGCAATCCAAAGGCAAAGAAGATATGACGGCGGCAAGGATTTTTACAACAGATGTCGCTAGGTAAGAGAAGCAAATACATTGGGGGGAAGAAACAAAGCGGTTGAGATGAAACGAAGGAGGAAAAAAAAAAAAACAGAGGACCCAGAAGAGGAAAATATGAGGGAAGGTTGGTTCTATTTTTACCGCCCAGGATGTGCCATAGCGGAGCTGTCGAGAGCACCACCGCCACCGCCGCGCCGCTGGCCGCCCTAAATCCTAATCCTTCTGCCGATGCTCCTGCAAAGACGAAAAAAAGAATAGGAGGAGAGGAGGGGGGAATGGTAGCGTGTTGAATGTCGGCATGCAGAGGAAAGGACTGTGCTGTGCACTGCACTGTAATTGGTTCGCTGCTTGGCGCTTCATTTTTGGTAGGTGGGCCAAACTGATTTTTTCTTTTTGTAGTTTCGAACCCTCGACCTTTGCATTTTGAAAAAGTTTTTTATCCATACACCATAGCCAATACATCTATATAAATATGTCTTTTAAGCATCATGAAAAACAAATTTTCTAAACAAAAAACTTTTCGAATAATTAAGCGAAAGGCCCCCTTATCTTGCATTCTAAGTTTTAAACTAGGGTCGGCGTGAGGAGCGCCGTATATATCGAACGTCGTCATGTTATAGCCACGAGCATATCCATGTCTTTGCCATGTTATAGCCACGCCCAACAAAAATTACACTGCGTTCAGATTTTTTGCCATTTAAGGCTGGCTATAACATGCCCACATCCGATATTTACCGCGATGGTTGCCATGATTTCGAACCCAAAATGCATGGTAAGGGGCCTTTTAGTCAACAGAAAAATCATCTGGGCTGCTTTTAGCGGTTGATCGCAGCTGATCTGGTGGCAAACACTAACAACGCGATGAAACTAGAACAAACAATAAAAATGTTGTAGAAAACTTTCTGGAAAAGAAATGCTGCCACCATTGTGCCTATGGGATGCCAAATTGTGCAAAACCTGCATTTTGCTTACCCCAATCAGTTGATTGTGCAAAAACACAGCACCCACAATTGCGCAACCTATAAGAAGAATTCATGCAAAATAGAACCCTCATAGACCCAATAGGTTGATAGGTTAATTGAATTCATGTGTGCTTGATCAAATTCTGTGCTCTTTGTCTGCCCATAACAAGTGAATATCTATGTGTGTGTGTATGACCAACAACTTTGCTCATCTTTGCCCTTAACCAGCAAGCTTTCTAATCCGAGAAATCCTTGTCGTTGATCCAAGCTCTATGATAAAGCATAATGGGCAAGCAGCGTGCGTCTGGGAGCCCCGGATGCATCTTTGAGCCCAAGATTCAGCCTCGAATGCTGATAATTCAGGCTGGCGGAGTCGATAACCTAGGTGTGGACGATGTCGAGCTTGTGATAATCGATTTGGGGAGCTAATAGTGCAGTTGTGGGTGCATCTTCGGGTGAGGCAACTTGCCTGTCGGTTAAGGGGGTTAATCCCCCTTGGCGGTTAAGGGGGTTAACCCCCTCATAACACTTGGCATACAAATATTCAATTTACCTCAACTTTTATCTTAATGAAGAACTAGCTCGGATGTAGAGCAGTATTATTAGTCTTGTAGATCAAATGGATGTGAAGGTAGTTCTCTTCTTCATCCATTTTTTATTGAGGTGTTTAACTCCTCGTTTTAGTTTTTTTTAATTTTTATTATTTATAATGATTTTTGAGCAAGATTAAGTAGTGTTCGCATTACCTTTACCGTACCGCAAATATGCCTTTAAGATATGCATTAATGATGTGCTACTTTTAGGATTTCGATTTGTGTGTCTAAAGTTAAATATCGGCTTGCAATGATATCATACGATTGAGTGCAATTTTAACGTGCACAAATTTGGAATGGAGTGCAATAATGTGGATAAATTTGGAGGGTACAAGAAGCATAGAAAGGTACAATATGATCTACTTGTACCTACGTAGAATAAACTTAATTTATCTAAGTTTGGATCACCAATGATCCGCAATATACCCTCGAAAAATAATGCATTGTGTATAAGAGAAAGACCATCGGGCTTCTTTTGGAAAATGCATTATGTGATGTGGAACGGGAAGGGGGAGGGCATTTTTGCCAGCCCCTTGACATGCAGAATCCTAGAGCGCAGGTCCGGCGCGACCGAATTCTGCAGGTCCGGGGGCTGGCAAGAATGCCTGGCCCCTTCCTGTTCCACGACGTCAAGGCAAGATGTTAACCGGATTTACAGGTTTTTCATAGTGATTTGCTATTCTTGATTATAATGGATGCAGAAACTGCCGGAAGTCAGACCCACTTGCCTTGACGTATAAGGGAAAGCCCCCCTGGGCAAGACCTTTTTATACCATTGAATAGATATTGGGTTAACTTTTTGTACCAATTACCACTCTCCCTAACATAACCAACGCAACCAGTAGAGTGATAAATTGAATGGAAACGCAAATTTTGAGGCACGCCTAAAGCTTTCCACATAGACAGATGTCAGATAAGACAGGACAATATAGAAGTGTGTCTGTCAGACCTGCAAGCTATCAACTAATAGAACTAGTACAAAACTAGTACAAACCCCAGCAAGATTGATCAAGAGATAGAAGAATGCAAGAATTTCTCTATAGAAAGAAAACCAATAAGAAATACAATCTTTAGAGAAAAAGGTCATTTCTTGTGACTAGTGCTTCCACGTATGAATATGAAATTAACAATCATCATTAAGGAATTTCGTAATATCAATAAACTTTTATTTTTTAGAGTCATTCTATCTAACTCATTGTTTACGTATGGCATGTTACTTCACTTGCTCCTCGTCATTTTTGGCAATGCGACATAGCGTTTCATATTTTTGGCAATGCGACATTCTAGAATGGGACTCGCATGAAACCAACAAACCGGGACTTGCTTCTCATTCATCTCAGCAGATTTTCTACAATGGTGGATAGTGGGTAGCCGCACACATGCGGACTACCCATAAAAAATAAAGAAAAAATCCAATTATATCATTTGGACCCCAACAAAATACAATGCTAATAGAGATCAAAAGCTAGTGTACTGCCGAAAGCTTATCAACGGATTAAAAACCCGCCCTTTTCGGGTTTTCGAGGAAAAACCCTAGTGATAAGCCGGCAAGGGGCTTGGACAAACGTAAGGCATAAAAATCGCCTCCCAAAACCCACGAATGGAAAAGTCAAACGTATGTCGCCGCTAACCCGCACTGCACATCACCAACAAAACAACAAAACAAAACAAACCTCCCGTGAGTGGAGGGGTTGATTACGTAGCGTTTCCGCCGCGATAAAAATACAATAACAAAGAAGGGGGAGGGTGGGTTCAAAGAGAATAAGGTATGGCGAGAGAGAAGAGGAAGCCGCCGCCGAGAAGTCGAAACCAAAACGCGCCTAAAATAGCGAACTCCCCAAACGAGCATACGCCCCGCATGCATGCAAAACATGCATGCTCTTCCATTCTAGAATGGCGTCCGATGTCTCTGATCGATGGGATTCTAGAATGGGACTCTCGCATGAAACCAACAAACCCACCAATACCAAAGGACTTCCTTAACAAACTAGGATCGAGGACGAAGGTCACAGGATGAAGGCTAAAGGCGAGAAAGGACAAAGATGAAAAAATGCCAAATTAGCCAAACCAAAGCGAGGGAAGAAGCCCTCCCCCGAAAACAATTCAAAGAGAATAAGGTAATCATCAGCCGAGAGAAGAGGAAGCCGATGAGAAGTCGGGGTTTAAACGCCTAAAATAGCGAACTCCCAACCAGAACGAGCATGCGCCGCCCGCATGCATGCAAAACATGCATGCTCGTCCCATTCTAAAATGGCGATCCGATGTCTCGGATCGATGGGATAGCGTTTCATATTTGAACTAAAAAAAATTAAAGCAAATGAAAAATTGGTGTTAGTTATAGACAAAGAAAAACAAGAGATTAGTGTTGAATTGAATAGATTTTTATCCTCTATGGAGACCAACTGGCCCTATAGGACCCAATCAAGAAGGATACAACAGGATTAAGAAACCCTCACCCTAAAGGCTTTTCAAGGGAAAAACCTTGGCAGTAATAGGTATGCCGAGTATACAATGATACATTATGGCACATTTAATTCAATGCAATGTCTTAGGGCATAGCCGAGTGCGCTCATCCATGATCTCTTGGAGATAAGATCCCAACGAACCCACCAAAGTCATATCCAGCAGCACATAGAGTGCTAGTTAGGTGGGATCAACTCAGCATAATGGCCTCGGATGTGGGTGAATGCTGGACAGTTCTGAAAAGCGTGACATTCTCCTCAATGGCACCCTGTTGGCAACACTAACAAATATTGTCCTCACGCAACTTCCAGAACCATTTGCACGTCTCAATTCGGAGGTGATATGCACCTGTGTGAATTAAGGCTATCAGTCTCCACTTCTTCATGTGCAAATGTGCACAGAGGTAGCATTTGTGTGGACCTCTTGCTCTTGGCCCCATGCTTTGCATGTTGGATGGGTGTTTCTTTCATCTCTTTTGTAGTGTTGTTAATTGTTTGGATCTTGTCTTAATCTCTTGCTCTCAATCTCATATCCCTTCTTTCTCTGCTCCCCTTGCACTAAGCGTGACATCAAAACCCTTCTCTTGCAGGCTCCATTTGGTTAATTGTCTTGGATGCTTACTTTGACCATGGAGGTTTTAAAACTGTTATTTGGGCTCAATTTTTTTTTTTTTTTTTTTTTTTTTTTTTTAAGAACGACAATTTATTATCAAGGAAAATCAAGATACATACAAGAGACCTGTGACATGGGACTCAAAACCTAGAGGACGAAATAGTCCACTAAGCAAAACCACCCATACACAGAGTATAATCATAATCTTTGTGCCACGTTGAGACGTTTAATGGCCTCATTACAGTCATCATGTTCTACGTCATCGAGATGATCATTAACAGACATCAAATTCTCATGCCATTGAATAGTGCGAGGCAGGATAGCCTCATGAGATGATATCACAGACTTCTTCCTCGCTGCCTTCTTCCAATTGACTTGCTGCCATGACTCTTTAGCGCACTGAAGATTAGGACCATCAGCCATAACAACCTCAGAAGCATGAGAGGCAGAAGCAGCAACGTGGAGAGTAGTAGGAACTATAGCTGCAGTTGATGATGCTAAGGATGACACCACCGGAACTGATCTAGAGCATCTTCCATAGCCGAGGAATGGAAAGCAACCGGCAAAGGTTGATCATGTATAGATGAAGAAATAACAATGGGAGCTTGAACTTGGGAAGAATGTTGAACAGATGCCTGAGACGCACGAGTACCTCGACGAAAGCTAACAAAAGCTTCCTTATCAGGAAACAAACGGGCTAATTCTGGACCATTCAGAAGCTTAAGATCCAGCTTTTTATACCAAGGCCCGCTCTTCACAACTATACAATCTGGTAAAGGCGAGTTCATGTGGACCTCTTGCTCTTGGCCTCATGCTTTGCATGTTGGATGAGTGTTTCTTTCATCTCTCTTGTAGTGTTGTTAATTGTTTGGAGTTCATGTGGACCTCTTGCTCTTGGCCTCATGCTTTGCATGTTGGATGAGTGTTTCTTTCATCTCTCTTGTAGTGTTGTTAATTGTTTGGATCTGTCTTAGTCTCTTGCTTATAAGACAACGCTCGTACTTAAATGATTTGGTCTCTTGCTTATAAGACAACGCTCGTGCTGCTTAAATGATTTGGTCGGACTTCGTTTAGCTTTAGAGTTCAGAGATTTGCCCTCAAGCATGTGGAACACACCAATGTTGCTGCAAAGAATTGAACCTTGGCTTGATACCAAATGTTACACACTAGCACCTTTAGTGATAACCAACACACCAAGAGGGTGGATCCTTCATGAGTCCCAACCTCTACGATGCTTTATCGCACACCTCCAGGCACCCAGACCATATCACATTATGGTAATAAAATCACTGAAGTATACATGTATTCCTGCACAAAGAGACATTCCTTTCTCTGGGTTTTGACTTGGTCCCATGATGCCCACTCCACATAACTTGCTATGCAAGCCATATAACTCGATATTATAAAGAACCATCGTGTCGGCACCACTGTCAGTTCATTTAATTGTGGAGAGGGATTATGCCTTCTATTTATTGTTGTGTTCTTTCAATGTAAAGTTGATGCGTTAAAAAATGCAAATTATTGACTACACACTTCTTGAGTAGGTAGGTAGGTAGGTAGATAGATAGATATTGTTTTTAACATCTATGGATACCAAATCGGCTATGGGATCCAAACAACAAAAAAGGCATAGAAACCCAAAAGGCACAAAGAAAAGATAATGCTATTGGTAATATAACCAAGACCTGTCCCTACTAATGCTAAATAATGGCCTTATATCGTATCATGATGCACCAAGAGAGAGCAAGTTCTTTGGAAATTTTACATGCAATGATGAGCATCTGATGCAAATGTTAGAACAAACATTCTAAATGACCTAACAAAAAGTAAATATACTGCTCAATAAATTGCAAAAAAAAAAATTGTTTGCAATGTTGATGTTGTTGTTGATATACTATATTGAGTCTCACGCAATAGATTGCTCTAGCTTGAACTTACTCACAAAGTATGTAATACAAATAATTGGGATATATAAACATTATACCAAAAATCCATAGCAATACAGACTGTGATGTGTAATATGCAGCCTTATACAACATTCAAGAATGCATTAGAATGTCTTCAATAATAGAAAATCTTAAACATTGCAGATTGCCCTAGAACGTCACCAATAATAGAAAGTCTCCAACAATGGAAAGTCCTAAGCTGAAATTTTTTCAAAAATAACAACTTCATGAGTAATCATCCTTGAACAAACATGCACCCAATAGACGAAAAAGAAGAAAAAGACCTACAACCTTAGTGGACAAAAAGTTTCTATCATAAGGAATTTTGCTATTCAGCTTCTTTGTATCGACCCCATACTTAGAAGCACCGCCCAAATTGCACAATGGCGTAAGTAACGTAAAAAACCTCGCCTCTCACCTACCTGCACTTGCCCCAATTGACTTGTATCCTATTGTTTAAATTCGGTTTTTCCGGCAAGTGAAAAACTTTTTAGATTTTTTTCCTAACTTAATTTCCTAAGGTTGTGGTGTTTTTCTTTACCGATAAAAATTTCCGATTCTTCGAAAATTGGCCATGTCCACTGAGTATGATTTTAAAATGCAAAATTTGGAGGCCGTGCATGTGGTTGTATTTGATGGGAGACGCGTAGGATGCACCAAAAATGTTTCGCCTGATTGCAAATTTGATATGGCAGGGATCGGGAAGGAGAATTTTCGTGCAACCCATCGAACTCAGGCATCTGGATTTTTTTGTGGTAGAACAAGTATGGCTCGCCCCCGGACTGCCATTTTAATTATCCAACATGTAGTTTTGTATTCAATTAGGGTTCGCTCCCGGACTGCAATGATTACTTGAGCTTGGTGGAATTGTTGTAGTATACTGCTGGCGAGCAAATATGTAAGAGATCTGATTACTTCCATTGGCACTCCTGGGCAATCATTTCTTTCTTAAAACCACCGATGTCTATGCTTTTTAAGGTTTTGAAGGTTCGTTTGTGGACGAAAGTTTCCAGTTTGGGAGCCCCGTTAATGGCAGAGGTACGTGGCTTGCTAAAAATCTGAGATACTTGAGAACAGGTTTGTTTCTTCCTGTTGCAACAAACCATTTGCAATACGTTTCTTCTTTCTTTGAAAGTTTGTTTTTGTATGAGCTTTGCTTGAAGAGGTCGAACATATTCTGGAGCTCAAAAGACCAAGTTTTCCTTTTTGGGTTTGCTTCCATTATACGTTATGGCATCAGCATTTGAAGAGTCTCGAAAGAATTGTAAAAGCTCTAGTTATATCTTTGATGTCTTGATTGCTGAGATCCATAATAGAGGTATGTTTTAAGAGGATTTTAGTAGCAGACAGTGTACAGTAGATTCATATTTGGCAAAAGTAATGGAACAGCTTATTTAGTGCTTAATCATAAGTTAGGTAAAGATAGAGCGGTGGATTGTCATTTGTCCAGAATTTTCTTTGCTATTGTGCTTCATTGTGCATAATTTTCTTTGCTATTGTGCTTCGGGTTGAAGAAGGTACTTTTTCATTTATTTCGGGTTAAGAGTTGCTATTGTGCTTTGGTTGAAGAAGGTACTTTTTCATTCATTTAGGGCAATTTTTCTTACATTACCTAACAACTTGGTTATGCCTTTCAGCTTACAATAAGCTTATAATTTTTCTTTCTTCGTATCAAGTTTATGCTTGCTTAGTTCAACATCTTCACGTTTCGGCATCTAATTATACTGGATCTATGCCATATTTATACCTCATGTTCACCAGATGGTTTTATGCACTTTTATTTTATTTGACCATGCTTATTTCTGCTCTATAAAATAGAATCAGGTCCAACCTATGCATTTATTTGAGCGTGCTTGAATTCCACTGGATATTTGGCCTTGCTTACTTTGACAGCTAATTTATGTTTGCAGGTCGTATTTACGATGGAATTTTGTTTTGTTAATGACATTAGTAATAATCAGGTAAGGGAGTTCATATGCAAAGGCCTTGATTTTAAATTTGTGTCTTTCTAAACTTTATGCAGATTTGTTTCTTCTCTTCATGTCTTATTTGCCAACAGAACTTTTCCTCAGTTCCATGTACGAGTCATTGGTTTTGATTAAACAATGTTGCTGACGTAAAGACCTAGAAGGCAAGATAAAATCTTTTATGCTTTGGAGCTGTGCTTTTACTGATGCATTATTGATCTGTTTTTTATCTTACTTACAAAACATAGCTAAGATGTAGCTTGCGTCTTGAATACGTCAAGTTTGATCTCCGTTAATGTATTCACCAATCTAATCTTTAATTTCTGCAGGATTTATATGGACTTTTACATGATGTCTACGGCCCTAAGGCACAAAGCAGTTTCTTGCAGGTCTGCAAAGGTGACATTGTGTTCAATCGTGAACTGAGCAAGACCAGCTAAATAGTTTAGCATTCAGCCATTAATGTTCCTTCAAGCTACACAATTTCTTTGACTTTAGATATTCTTATTGATTGACGTTCAAGAGCAGGAGGTCTCTATTGTCCTTAGTAGGAAATGTCTCTGCATGATCAAAACTAAAGTTATACTCCATTATTTATTCTATATGCAGGTCAAAAGCTAGGATGCAAAAGCAGAATTTCTTAGCATATGGTTTCCAGAATACTCCTTATTCGTCAAATATATCCCAATATCAATATGGTTCCTCAAGGACATACAGATCGTATCCCAAAATCCTTATGCTTCTCCTTGGGAACGTAGTAATCTACTTCCAGTACCAATCACAAAATTGTACGTGGAAAACCTTCCATATAGACTATTCTGCTCATATTTTCATCTGTAAGGGATTCTTAACTTAATTGTATCTTTCTTGATGTTCATGTTCATTTGCAAGGAAGGTGATTTAAAAGTTTATTTTATACATTATGCTTCGTAACTCCATTCTACAAATATAATGCAACCATTGCGCATCTGCAGGTCTTTTGGAGTATCCACAGGTTGCTGGAGTAATCTGCGGGATTGCCAGCATGGAGCTAAGAGTAATTGAGGGCCAAATGCGCATCTGCAGGCCTCTTGAGTGACCACAGGCTGCTGGACCAATATGCAGGCTTCCCAGCATGGAGCTAAGAGTAATTGAGGGGCAAAATATGTCAGAAGTGGAACTGTGCAGACGCAAATGAAGAGGTCAAGGCAATAAACACCCAAGCTTTGTCAAATGAGGCTGCTTTATGGCATCTCAGATTTACACAAGTTCAGACTTCTCATGTCATTTTCACTCACTTGATGACAATACTACTTTAAATGATTTGTCTCATACATAAGGTAGGTAATCAGAGCTGGATCATCTGTCATCTCCAAGAAGCAAATGGCATGTTAGGCGTTGAAATGAGTGATACAATGATGCAGCAAGCTTGATAAAATGGTTTTAAACATTTAAAAGGATGTTTCTCAAGAGCATCTTCATTGATGTTCTAACAAGGAAGTTCTTAAGTGGCTCTATATTCTTGGGCACATGTCGTCAATGCCATGGAAACTAGAAGAGCTTCTTGGAGAGAGAGGCTATGTAGCAGTTCTCTAAATTCTAAGGTATGATATGATACGCAGAGTTTCACTGTTTTTATGCTAATAGTTATTGTTATTTTTTAGAATTTGGGTTTTACTACCATGTCTAGCCCCAATTATTGCAACTTATGTGCATAATGCCTTACATAGACTGTATTGCACGTGTAAGCTTGATGGCCTATCCGATCCACTATTTCATTAAGTACATACATTCTCTCGCTTGATGCTCAATATGTATCTTGATAAAAGTGTAAGACTGCTTCATAAGTTGCAGCAGACAGTACTTTTTTTGTATGGCAAGTGAAATTCATTCTTGGATTACTTTCCTTGGAGTGAATTCGACTTAAAAGTGCAACAAAGAATTACTCTTAAGGTAATAGATGTATTTCTTACTAGAACACTGCTCCATAGGTTGCTCCCTTGTAGTTAACAGGAAATTTTATTGCACCAATTCCTAAAATTGACTTGCATAGAGCATTCGGATTCCATAGGTCATTGTGGTACTTATTTGAAAGATGTAGGTGCAGCAAAATAATTGAAGATGATAGAGAATGAGATGCATTGCCAGGTTAGATGGCATAGGCAACTGCAGTGCCGTTGCAAAACCATCGAGCATCTACATAGAGGTACAAGATATTTGTTTATTTATATGGTTTTAGTGCCCGAGAAATGAGCATATAGAATCCACAGGTTTAGAATTCCTTCAACCTTGAAAGCAGATGAAAATATGGCTGTTTCCATACCATGATCTGAATAAGGATTATGCCGAGTGAGATGTTGCTGTGGAGGGAGCTCAATTCTTACCATTAAATCTAAATGAAATTGGTTCTTCCTTCGACATCGTGATTCCAAATTTTGTCATTTGCAAATGCTTGGTTCTGCCTAGCTTCTATAACACATTTGCCATTTTTGCATTACTATGGTTTTCAGTTTGCCTCTTATCATTTTTGTTGCCTGGATATGAAAATGCAGATGGGAGATATGAGTGCTTCCCATGTGCTGCATAATGATCATAATGGCTAAACTCTACATTGTAGCAGGCCATCCAAATCTTACCAAGGGAATAGTTGATTCGGCTTAAATTGCTAGAAAGGGCAATTGGGCAACATGTTGTATTTTGACAAATACATCAATTGGGTTCTAAAGCATTTAAAATTGTTAAAAGGGCAAATTATGCAACCGTTTAAAATTGTTAGAAAGGACAATTGGTGTATTTTGACAGGAGTACCAATTTGCTTCTAAACCATTTAAAGTCATCTATTTATTTCCAAAGAAAAAATATGGAACTTGCATATTGATAATTGTAGGATGCGGCCATTCTCTGGGTTCTATGAAGTGTTCAATTATGAACAATATTTTTTTTTTCTTTAAAATAGGAATGGTGCAAATCCCTTCATGAGAACTACTAGCTACAATGATTGATTTCTAAGAGTCAATGCTTTACTATTTTCGAAGCCAATGATTTCCAAAAATAAAATGCATATGGTTAATCTTATGGATAACTAACGTGTGATATCATTTTCCAATTATGTGCCTCCTTTTTAGGCTGGATGTTTTGCAATCCATACTATGACATCGGCCACCCCCAAGACCATTCGTTTTGCAATCCATACTATGACATCGGCCACCCCCAAGACCATTCAATATAACATGACAAATTGTTGCTATTGTCTGACAACAACATTTAGAGGCAAAAAACATCTAGCTCTAGAAGCATGAAAACTTCCAATGTGTATAGTTGTTTATGAAAATATGTCATTCCAATATGTATATTTGTTCTTCACGATAGTGTCAAACCTTCTATGCTCATATACATGGAAGTATATATGCAAGGAACAATTTATTTGTAGGCGTTGGTCACATGCCCTATAATCACAACAACTCATAATGGGTCCAACATAAGATAACCAGGTTTAAGTTCCCCAAATAACATGTACATAAAATTCTATATCGAAAAAGACTGCGTTTATGTATTGCAGTCGCGATACTACTGGTCTGCTCTTCCAACAAAATCTACATAATAGCTTAGACCAACACACTTGGCGATACAACTTCTTATGCTTTGCATTGTTAGACACCTACATTCAACCTCCTTATAACATATAGTTGGTAGGCCCGACAATCTTAGTGGAGCAGGCCCGACAATCTTAGTAGAGCACATGTTCACGAGCACAAAAGTGAGTGGGCCGAGTTGTTAAGTTATGGTGCATAGATCATATTCAAGCAATCATATGCTCTCAAAGTTGAATTTAATTTATCTCATCTACTAGCATGCCACACTACAAATTTCAATGGGTTAAATACTACATACACAAAATCTATATTATGTCAATCAATCTAAAGAAGTACTTCTATATTACCCTTGCCCTTTCCAAGCCACATTGTCTAATCTAGCCAGAAACAACTGCCTAATCAAATCCTTAGTAAGCCCGGCAACGCCGGGCACCATAACTAGTATATATTGAGATGTGCTTTTACTCTATTTAATCAATCTTGTTAATTTGAAAGTATCCGGTGTGGCAGAAAAGTTTTTTGGATTTTTTTTTTAACTTCATTTTCTAAGATTGTTGTTTTTTCTGGTGGCCTGAATGTTTTACCATTGTTCCAAAAATCGGGAGCAATGGTCTTCGAAGATCCAAAAATCGTAGAAGTCTGCGCTAGGGTTTTTGTTTTTGGATTTTCATAAGGAACACACATGCAACACTGCGGCATCCATTAAGGTATTTTCCTGCTCTTATGAAATTGCAATAACTCAGGCATACAGGTGATGATCCGATCACCAGACTCAGGATGTTCATGGATGTTTGGCATCTGCCTTCAGTCTATAATTTCAGTGCCAAGATGCATCGATTGCTCAATATCGGCTTTCCTTTTCTTCCATCTTACCTTTTAAAAGAGATCTACAAGTGAGAGTTTGATTATGTTTTATTTCAAATGTGATTACGCTTGAATAACAGGAAGAATAAAACTTTTTAAAATTTTAAGCTTTTGTAGTTATTCTACATTGAAAGGAAGATGGTTCTACTTTGCAAATAGGTTGGGCAGCGGCAACAATGGCAAAAACCATTTCTTTCCTGCATTCCAGCCTTATGCTATGTTCTATCCAGGCGTTTTTGTGTTCACATGAGCGTGCTTCATATTCCTTACTAAGCTTGCTTCTTCAATGCAAGTATGAAGATTCTTAATTTTCATGAGGGTTTAGTTTGCCCATGGGCTGCAACATTAGAGACCAAGATCAATCTAGCTGTGGCGAAGGCCAGAAATACAAGCAATGATATAAAGGTAGGTCTCTGCAATATGATTAGGGTAAATTTATGCCATGATGTTGCATTTCGTTTCCTTTACAGAGACATAAGCCCAATGTATATTATTTATCATTGCTATGAATTTTATCTGTTTTGTTTTAGAGTAGATGTATGTTTAGAGGGTTGCTTCAACATCTATTTAAATCATTTTTAGGAATACCCTCTCGATAAGTACTAACCATGAATCGTTGCTACATCCATGTCAAACTTTTATTTTTCAGCTCATTTACAGTATTTCCTGAGAGATACAAAGAACTGTTCTTGCATTTATTCCTTTATGCCTAACAAGCACCTAACTTTTCTATCAATGAACTTTGCCATGTACATATATCTGTAAGGAATCTCATCTGACAGATTATAAATTATCCAGTTGACACTCTTCTGAAAATGCAAATTCCTCATGCTGATCGTTCTAGAAGTGCGAGAAGATTGTGTCTAATGGTCTGCGTACTCTTTGTATATGCATAATATGTCAAGCTTGAAGCTGATGATATGCTACCTCTAGAGCTTAGAATGTCGAGCTAGACTGAAGCATAGAAGGCCAGGTTAACTCTTAGAGAATGGTGACTCTACAATCTAAAACTGGAAAATGTGCAGATGATTTTCACCATCTTTTAAACCCTGTTTATTCTCCTCTAATGCAGGCACTAGAGTTAACATATTCTCCTCTCATGCACATATTCTCCTCAATGAAAGCATGAAAATATCATTGTATATTTATCAAAAGTCATAACGAAATATTGGCTTTGGCAGCATGAATGCACCGCGGCATAACATTGCTGGACAGAAATTTAGCACTTCTTTTGTTGTCTCAATTACTGCATGTGCACATATTGCATGGGTCATGATTCTTCAAGGTTAAGACAGTACCTTCTTTGACAATGAAATTCTATAATGACGAACGTACATCTCTTATGCAAGGAAGATAGTTTTAAAGTCATATCTTTGAGATGAAGATGGAGGCAAACATTCTTACGGAAGCAGGAGATGCTCAGGCTTATGCAACCTTTCTGGATATCAAAACATAAATCTTCTGCATGTAAATTTTGTTAAGACAAGAATATATTGATGGAAGGTGTTATTCAATTTTTGCAGTCCTTAACGATATTCTTGAGCCTATGTAACTTTTCTAGATATCAAAAAAAGGAATCATCTGCAAGCATGACGCTTATAGTATCAAGATAGGAATGTATCCTTAGCGTTGTTGTTGTTCATTCTTTGCCGCTCTTACAAATGCTCTTATGAATGTTAAAGGAATTTTGTTAAGACAAGGAACATATTAGGTATCAGTCAGACCAATGCTGGCCACTCAATTCATATATCATTATTATTTCTTTTCTTCTCCGTTCTACTATTATATTAAAACTGGCATTTACTAACAACAAGGCAGTGTAATAAATATCTGACAGCCATGCTGCCATTATAGCAAAATATACATAGGTCTGATCAGACATAAAATGGACTAATAAGAAGGTAGATATGTAAAATGGTAATGATGGAGGATTCATTGAGGGTGGTATTCTTTATCTCGAAAAGAAGTTGATGTATGTCAACTCTATAACAAAATTATCCATTCTGCACAACAAAAGATCTCTAGATCCTATGGGTCAGAATCATCTCCAATTTACTTATGGGCTTGATGAAATCTCACCTCCTTAAAGAGCTTAGTTTTGTGTTGGAGCAGCTAAAACAGTATACCGTTTCAAGAAGTATGGCAGAAAAACACACACCGTTCAATGCTCTATATATAAAATGACTGAAAATCTATCTCTACTGCAAGAAGCAAAACCTTGAAATTGAAAGCTAATAAATAATTTGTTAAGAAGATGCCTAGAAGATGCAGATTCTGGAATTAAATGTACCTTGGAAGACCACGAGCTGAGAGATGTGAAGTGAGGCAGGGAAGACTTACTCCCATGAGTTGGAGGGATTGGTATAACAAATAGATGCAGGCCCCATGAAAATGATGCTAAGCCATCCAATCCAGCTCCTGCAAGCTTGAAATTAGCTACCCAAGTATGAAAATTTATTCCATCTTCATGAAGAGTTATTCAGTCGATTTTGTACATGGGATTAAATTGGCATGGTATAATTAGCAGGGATATTAATGGTGTATGTGTTAATAGAATGTCAAGCTATCTGGGATCATCAAGTACCAGCAAGAAGGGCTATAATGTAAGTTGTCAAAAATATGCAGGTGCACATGGATGAGAAACTGAAAATTGTGAACATTACATCATTGGAGCTTGAGGTCTGTTTTTATTCAAGAGTGTACATTGCCCTACAAGTTGAGTGTATATTTAGTAAGTGACTTCTATTTTGTGTCTGTCCAGACATTTTCCATTGATTTCTAGGTCCCGCCAGTTCCATTCAGCTCTATATTTACATCTCTTAATAATCTAATTTCATACATCTGTGAGAAATTCATTCTGCTGCCAACGTTCAAGTTCTTTGCGCAAGATCCAGTTTATGGCTGCCATAAATTTATGCCAAATTAACTTTGTCCCTAACTTTCTAGATATACGCCCTTGCATAGGGGCGCTCTAACTCTTGCATTTATAATGCAAGCTAACATGTAAACTACTATCTGGATGAAGCTATCAGGAGTATTGTTGCTCTTCATTTAAATCAGATGATGTTCTATTGTGAATACATTGTAAAAACAATGGGCTCTACAATATGCATTTGAATAAATCATTTCAAGATTGGCAACTCTGGAGCCGATCACTTACTCTACACATATTATTGAGTTCATCAAGAGATGCACCTAAAGTCGATCAGTCTCATGCTTATCAGCTTGCAACTTAAAATACATATGTTGATATTTGGCAATCACGTGACCCATTGTCATGGGCAAGCATCTGAAGAGCAGCTACGAGATGTAAGATACTATAAAAAATTCAGATTTTTGTATACTTCTATAGATATCTAGCTGTCATGCCTTGATTCATTAATGCTGCTTTATGCCAGCTGTTGAAATATAAACTTGCTATTTCTTCATGTTTGCAATTCACTTCAAGCTTATAAGTTCGTATTTTTTCAAACCTTTTGAGCTTCGCTTACACATACAATAGGAATTGTTCTAGAATGGCTCTGCTTAAAATTTACTGCATTTTCAATGGACTCTTACCATGAGGCTACTGCGAGCAATATTACCCTCTTGGAGCCCTCATCAATTGCAAAGATGAAGGATTCTATCAACTGGGGAGTATTGTCTATGATGAGAGTGTGTTATTATGTTTCTGCTCTAATTCATCCCCTCTGCCTTCTGATTGGGGTCTGCTAAAAACGACAAGATAGAAGTAGACTTTGAGTATTTTATTGTTACTTTGTGCAGCGATCCGTTTCATTTCCATTCTAGAAATTCAATCCCCAACATTCAATTCCTAGAAGACAGTAGTGGAGCAGAGGATTTTAGTATTCTTATTGCTAAAGTTGCAAATGATCGAACTCAAAGAGTTAAGACTTTAGGACTGTTTTTTAATCATTTCATCTATTAAATGTTTATGCAGCAGCTATTATCTCTCAGATTGTGGAGAATATGTGGGATAAGGATGAGAAGGTATGCATGGGACATTCACTATATCTTTTGTTTCATTGACAGGTTTTTGACATTAATAATTGCTCTTTAATGCATGTTCTGCGTTTTTAAAAAGGATATGCTTTGATACCTGGAGGAATTTCTTAAAGAAGAAAAAACAATAAGGGTAAAAAACTCCATGCAAAGTTTTTACTTTTGAAAACCTTTTGTACTTGGTATCTTTTTACAAAACAAAGACAGCAAACTCAGCTTATGACTAGCATGGGTTTGTCTCTTTGGCTCCCCCTCTATTATATCGAATAAGCTGGTATATGTCATTCCAGAAAACTGATGTGAAGAAATTTGTTTATTTTTCAGTTCGAAGATATCTAAGTAAAATGGCACTCCTTTTATTATGTGAGATCTCTGATCCTTTGAGGTAGAGGTTGAAGCTTTCCCTTTTCTGGCTACAATAGGATGTGTAGCATCTTGATATGCATGCCATGATTTCGAAATTGCTTCAAGTCCTATTTTTTGGCTATTCACTCCAATCCAGGTACAAATTTATGTTAGATTATTTAGTTTGGTATTGCTTTGATGGATCAGTTAACTGGAAGGAGTTGCCTCCTTCCAGTTAACTGACAATGTAAAGTGCTACATGCAAACTCCTTGCAGTGTCAATCCACTTTTGTTCTATAGAAATAAAGCAGAAGAGCATGATTACACCTGAGAATGAAAAGTGGATCAATGTGCAGCAAGCTTATATATACTGGAAACCAAACTTATACATACTGGAAATCCCAAATGTGTATAAGATCACCTTCCTACAAACAAATGTGGACTTACAAAAGCTTTTCCAGTTCTAATGAGCCTCCAGCCTATACACACCAACAACCCAAATCCAAGTTGCATTCAAAACTTGCTGATGAAGAAGGTACGGCCTGGGTTGCTTCGGCTCCAATTTTTAAAAAGGTAACAAGCCAACACATAGCTCCATCTTTGTAGGTTCTAACCTCAAAGGTTGGAGTAGTTTGGATATGCTGGGATACCTAATGTGTTCTTATAGTTGCCAGTTAATCACATGTTCATGGATATAACCATATTGACCTCGGAAATTCAGTTGGTGATGTGGACAACCCAACCATGCAAGATATCCATGAGTTTTGTGTAAGTACTATCATGTATTAGAGGAGTGAGATTTACTCGCGGCTAAGCATCAAGCAGATCAAAGCCATTGGGTGCATTTCCCATGCACCCAGTAGACTTTCTAGCCATCTATTATATAAGTTTTTCTCAAAATTAATGTTAGGAATAAGAATAAGAATAAGAATGATTTTTTTATCGTCCACTGAGGCCAATCGGCCTATGGGACCCACAAGGAGCGCAGCAAACTTATTACTGTCCGGGTTAAAAAACCCCCGCCCCGAAGGGTTTTCGAGGGAAAAACCGTGGCAGTAATAAGAATGCTGTCAAACTGTACAAGTATATATCAATGTATATATACATGTCAAGTGTGTGCTCGAGGACATAGCTGATCTCGCATGTCCATAACCTCCTAAAGGTATGATCCCAGCACCCGTACGGATGCTGTGCTCAATGTCACATGTAACGGCCGGCCGGGCGACCAACTTCGGCATAAGCGTCGTCCAGAATTTGATCATATCTTTGGGCAACTTTGAAGGGTATGAGATTCATCCTCAATGACTTCCATTTTGGCGGCATTGGCCGAGAGCTCGTCTGGCGTGGCTCACCAATCCATCTGCCTCGTCTCAATTCGAAGATGATGTGCCCCTGTGCGAATGGAGGCAATGAGTCTGCGCCTTTTCATGGGCAAGTGGGTACGCAGGTAGTATTGCGGGCCTCGTTCCAATGTGGGATTTATATGGCGGCGATAGTGTCTTTGCCTTGACATGTTCAAGGGCATTGGCATCCCAAAGCTTGCTGAGGAAGCAAGCGTCAAGATATTGCCTCAAGCTATGGCGATCTGCCTCTGTTTGCACATGTATGCACCTGTGCTCCTGCACATTCCATCTAGCCAACCATTGAGCTCTCTTTTCCCTCCAGCAGGCCTTGAGGCACTGCGGCCCCATTGCCATGATATAAGCTAGTTTAGGGAGACGAGCATCGTCCATATTGACCACCTTCTGAAAATAGATAATGTGGCGATCAAGGGCATCCCTCAAGAGGCAAGAATCACATCTCCTGCAGTAGAATTTGATATGGACTCGTGGACTTCACCCCTAGTGCTCGTACTAAGAAGGCTTTCTGGACCTGCTCCAAGTCATTCCAAGTAGCAAGTGATACTACTGGGCCCCATACTTCCACCCCGTATAAAAGGACAGGCTCTACTAAGACCTTGAACAGGTGTGACTGATGGGCCCAATCATACAACTCTGCTCTATGACTATTGTTTTGCATTGCATATAGTGCCTTCCAGCATCTCTGAGTCACTTTCGTAGTCGTATGGATGTGTCCCAAATGCATAGTAGAAGGAAACTCCACTCCCAAATACTTGTATGTGGATGCAACTTCCACATTCGGCCTTGGTAACCGAAGGAGGGACCCTCGGTGGCGTGAAGATGATATGAAAACCACCTTAGTCTTGGCCAGGTTGACGCATATCGGTCGCTTGGCGAGATATGTGCCCGTGGCATCGAGATATCGTTGCATGTCTGGCGGTGGTGTGTAGCTAAGAGGTCCACATCATCGGCATATAGTAACCGTCGATGATCCGATAGAGAAGGTGAGCTCCATCGCCCCCCATTATCGACAAGCCGACTCTCCAATTGATCAATGTAAAGCCCAAACAATGTTGGGGAGAGAGGGCATCCCCGGCGAACCCCGATACTACTATCAAATGGTTGGCTTGTCTGCTTGCAAACCCCACCCAGCATCTTTCATATGGCTCAGCCTGCTCGTGATTACGCAAATCTGAGGGAACCCCCGGTTGTTGCAGTCTTGCCCATAGTTTTTCCCGAGAGCACGCAGTGTCAAACGCCTTCGCAAAAAATCCACAAAGCAACAATATAGATCCCGACGGCGGTTCTGCTGTCTTCAATCGAGTTATTAACGTGAAGATGTGGTCAATGGTTGAGTGTCGGGGTGCAATCACGCTGGGTGAGGGGCCGCACCTCTGTTGCCCTCGCCCGGCCAATCGCGCCGCCGAGAATCCCGGCCAGCGGTTTGCAAATACCTGAACCCACCATGATTGTTCGGTAATGGTTGGGCAAAGTGTGGGTCACCGCCTTATAGATGGGAACAACTCGCTATTGGTCCACCGCAGATTGGGAAGCCTTCTGTAATGCCTTGTTGAACAAGGCGGCTAGCACCGGTATTATGGACGGCCCCGCCCACTTAAGCAATTACGCGCATACCATCCAAGTCACGGGGCTTTCCCATTGGCAAGACGCCGTAAGCCTTTGTTCCACGTCCCAATCTGTGATTTCCAGCACCGGGCCTTCTTGCAAAGGTAATGCCGCATGTGCACCCCGAGGGTCGTATAGCTTATTTGCAAGTATTGCCTCCACTGCTTCGGGAGTGATATTCCCCGTGGGCTGTAATCGGCTTTCTAAGAACCCTTTCGCCGTGAAGGTCCCGGGGTGACGCCTCAGAGGTAAAACATTTCCCTTTGATGCGCCGCAATGTACCCGGCTTTCTTAGCTTTAAGGAAGATCGCGATCTTGTCGACCGTACATGTGGGCGTGAAAGCGGTGCGTGACTTGGCGAGCCGGCGTTTGTGTTCCTTGCACTCTGCATCAAACCATTGATTATGTGGGAAGGTTATGTTCACGGAGGTCTGTCGCGGCGGCTTATCCCAAAGCACCTCTCTCTGCCAAGAGTCCTAAGCACATCGGTCGGCCTTTGTCTGTTGCTCTAGTGTAGGATATTGCAAAATTTCTGCCAGGTCATCTATAAGCATCTGGGCATAAGCCCCTGCATGTTCATAATCCAATCATAGCTGAGGCATGTGAGGAGTTGTTGCACCGGGGGTTCACACAACCTGCCAAACCAACTTTAAGTAAAGTGGTAAGTGGTCTGAGTCGATCTCTTCATCCCTATTAGTTGTTCCCACCTGAAAGTGCTTGATGACATGCATATCCTGCTCAGGCACCAACACATAGTCCACCACACTAGATCCGCCCCGGTTTTCCCCGCCACAAGTGCTCTTTTGCGGGTGGAAGGCCAGCTGTGCCCGATCCATTGCAGATTACCGTGGTCAAAGATATTTGCCGAGCAAAAGCAATCGGCGACCATAGCGCGTGCGGACTGATTGTCATCCGATGTCCATGGCCAAGCTCCTTCGCAGGGCGAACCGCAATATATCATCAGTCAAGGGATCAAATCTCATGGGTTGTTCTACCCCGGTGCGCGTATTGAAGTCTCCAAGGAGTATGACACTGCCCAACTGCGTATGCTGCTGTATGTCATCATATAGATCGACATAGGGGTCCAGCCTATCCACATCCGAGTGGGTGTGATAGAAGTTGCTTTCTGCATGTGGAAAGTAGCAGGCTGCCACAAAGAGGGGTCTACTTCATCGCGGGTTTTGCACACGCACCCACAAAAATTGTGTGCTTTTGTCAATGCCTTTGAACAAGGAGATTGATCAGCAATAGGAAATCTATACATTGTGATAAGGTCACTACCACCCAGACATTATTTCAACAAGTTTTTATGCAAAGCAAGTAGTAAACATTATACATTCCTCCACATACATTTTAGTGATTTTAGTGAAACGGCCATCTGCCAACACTTAACATAGTTTACCTTTTTTGCCATGGATTATGAAATGCCATTTCAAACAATTTATAGTGGAACTTACATTCTTCTCTACAATGGGATCTACATCGTAAAGTTTTTTTTTTTTTTTTTTTTTTCCACCCATTTGACAAAAAAGCTCTATTCAACATCACATTGGAAACACTGCATGACTCAATTTGGCAGTTTTAGAGGCATGGTTGGGCCTTCAATTTATAAAAAAAAAAAAAAAAAAAAAAATAAAAAGGCACACCAGAAGGCTTTGGCAAGGTAAAATTTGTTAGGTTTATGTTTGTTCATATGTTTGTGACTTTTTACTCATTGGCAATTTTCTCAATATATTTATTTATCTATTATAAAACCATGGAATACAAGTATAGTTCTTGGCACTATGCCAAAACTCTAGTAGGACAAATGTTGTTTTAACTATTTTATTATGTACGAATGGATCCTCTGTTTTGTTATATTTTATTATGTATAAATGGATCTTATACTTAGGGGTAGAGGCCGGCTTTTCAACATCCGGATAAATTGTAAACATTAGGATCTGCTTTCGGGTGGTGGTGAATTGCTTGAATAATGTGAACAGAAGTGCAGTGCGGTTACATACAAGAAGTCGACTTACGCCTACAAGGTTTTCTTAGGCTTGAATACAAGGTTTTTTTTATCTTGTATATAGCATGGGCTTCAAAGAATGCCGGAGCTATGACCGATATTCAAGCTATGACCAAAGGATTCGAACTTCCATTGGGTCTTATTAATGTTCTGGATGCTTGACCACATGATTCAAGCTATGACCAAAGGATTCATACTTCCATTGGGTTCTATTAATGACCAAATGATTCAAACTTCCATTCGGTGTGTTAATGTTTCGAAGGCTTGACCCCATGATTCATGCTATAACCAAAAGATTCAAACTTCCACTAGGTTCTATTAATGTTATGAAAATGATGTAGTGAAGTACAACGCATTCTAAGCTAGATGTCACTTTACATGGCCTGAATTTTGAGATATAAAGGCATATTCTACAACTAAGCCTCCATCTAAGGACGGAGCAATCCCTCCGAAAAAAGTAGTAAAGATAACTTACATGCCATTATGTCCCACACATTTGATGCCATTATGTCCCACACATTTGATGTGATATCATATTCATTAATATAAGAAAATAATACAATTGTTAATTTGGGGGCCCTCTTTTAAGGAGTGGTAACAAAAAATTTAAGTGATGTAGCATGAACAACATTCCTAAATTGCTGTTAACCTCTCCACAATTTAACCTGTCTACGTACTCGCTCTTTGGCAGTAAATCCTCTTCATAAAGGAAGCTTAAATGTCTCTCGTATACATTTCATATACATTATGGTAAATTGAATCAAGCACATTATGGTATAATGGCATGCCTTAATATGCAGAAAATGTTATTACTCACATGTGCGTCACTCTATTCTGACAATGAATTAATGAAGTGCCCAACAAGAGTGTTGTAGTATTATTGACATTGCCTTTTTTCAATATTCTGATTTTACAATGGTTGTCCTTAACCTCGTTTTGCTGCGTTCAAGTACAATAGAATCACTGTGGCAACTCCCTTTGAGAAGTTGTGTGTAATTTTGAAGCACTTTATCAACAACTTTGCAGCAAGAGAGCTTGACAAGATACAGAGATCTCCATGCTGATCCCTGCCAAAGGCATCCCTGCCAAAGGCAAGTTAAGCATTACCAGACAAATAAAGATTTGCTTCAAAACCTTCCACCACTATGAGGGTTGGCTTACATGAGGTGTTTCATACCCCCCTCTCCAGACAATTGTATAAGTCAAGATGCAAGCTTCTTAAGACAGGTAGCTGCAACAGAATAATCCCCTTAAAATAACTGGAACTGAATTAAGAAATAATACATATAATAACTTGCATAAATAACTTGCGGTGCTAGAGAGCGTAACGCATTACCTTAAGGATGGCATCACTTATAAAACTTCTTGGCAAGCCGTGTCCGCATTACACAAATGTAACGAGCCACTATTTACATATCCATTGAAATGTTTTCAGCACATCATATATATCATAAATATTTCTTTTTGCAACATTCCATTCACTTTATTATGTACTAATAATATTTCCGCTCACAAAACATACTTGTCATCCTTATATCACCATCTTGCAAACACTTTCGAAATGTCTATTCGGGTATAACATCCGGTATTTTATGGTGTTAATAAGATTGTCAAACCTATATTGTGCCGCAATGTTAGAATTTCGGCCTTGAGACGTAGATTCGGCAGGCATGATGCTCCCCGCATGTTGGTTGAGCACATTCACTTATCTGAGAAAAAAAATCATAGAACTTGCTATATATTAAAATTGCATTATCGGGGCGTCGCGAGGGACCTGTTTATAAAACTTTATAAATGCAAAAATACAAGTAATACACAAACCTCAATTTTCGATTCGAAAGGCCACACCCGTTATGGGCAATAATACTTAAGGAATCTGCTGAGCCAAATGAAAGAAAATGTATAAGCGAGTAAAAAGATGGACTGTGTAGAAACAACCTTGGATGATCAGAACCACAATTTAGTCAATTATGAGAGTAGGCAACATTCAGCTTGAACCACAAACTGCATTTGCCTGCCAAAACATATCATTTCCCAATATTACGGACAGCAAAAAGAAATAACAACAATGCTATAGAGGTATTTGAATAGCTAGAAAGAAGAGATCCTGTCAAATGGTAGTGATCAAAGCAGAAGCAACATACAAGCAGGAGAAAACGAACTAACTACAAGTGGGGTGTGTGCGCCTTTATAATATACATTAGCAGACACATGGTGAGCTATAAAGTGACACATCACCAAAGTCATATGATAAATAATGTTAATTGAGATATGCGATGTGTCAGATTTTATCTACAGCCAGCAATCAAATGAGTCAGCAGTAAAGTACTTACTTAAAGACAAGCTTGTGCAATGTGTGAAACAAGACAACATTTCACATGCCTTGCCAAGGATCAATAATTCTCTGTCCATAATACAGTTTATACTACCTTCCAGATTCAGACACTTCAAGTTTGACCCAAAGCCATTATTAAATGTGCTAATTACAAATGTCTGAGCCAGTAAGTGAAAATATCAGCTGATAAATCCTGCCAAAGGAATGCGTAAAATTAAGACTTGACATGAAAATATCTCTAGGAATAAATGTACTTGTTTCTCCACTGCTGCAACCACAAGAAATTAGCCTGGCGTAAAACTAGATTGTTCATAAAACATCAAAGAGAAACAATTGACAATATTCTGCAGCATACAAACATCGGGATTTGTTTCTTGGTTGACTAAGCAAATTCTAGATGGAAAAAGGAGGAAACCTGGAGCTGTCATTTTGGATGTAACTGGAGATAAAAACCCAGATAATACCTACTGATCCTGGCCAGCTAGCAAGGGTAATACCCATGAATAAGGTAAGACACAAGAAGACTGGCACATCAACCAAACATTCGTTGGGCATTAACATCACCTTCCCTAGCTGAGGCCTGTATAAAAATGATTTCTAAAGCAGCAATAAAAGATGGAGTCTTAACCAGCAACGATGTATGTGTCTGAATTAACTATCAAGCAGATTTAATTACGCCAAATAATTAAATGATAAGCCTAGATGTCTACTCATCTAGCAGTAGACATAATATCTTAACAAATGAATTCAATAAGAAGAAGATTACCATTGAAATGTTCTCAATTTGAATAGTGTCCCAAGCAACTCTGTTTCACATCATTTATATAAAGAGTTACTCAGGTAAAAACCTGCTCTGCCAACAAAACCTCCGAGAGTCTAAAGGCTTATTTAAGAGTGCTTTTGCAAAATCCATCCGACATTCTACAACACCAAAACATAATTCCGCCACAAGACTCAAAGGCACAAAAACGACCAAGGCCATGGATCGAAAGATCGTCTGGTTGAGGGGAAACAAATAGGAAAAATGAATGGAAAGGGAATGGATGGAAAATGAATGAAAATGCTCGCAATGAAAACCTTACTACTAAATCCCGTTTTCGGTCGGTCAAAAGATGCTACGGAAATGAACACCTAAGAGCAATGATGAAGCAATCAAGAAGTCTAGAAGAGCGGCACAACAGCCCCCATGAGATGGCAAAGCCAAAAAAGCGAGGACAACACACACACCTACCACGGGCTTAAAGAAGCCTTCACCGCACACCGTAAATGTGCGTGTAATCGAAAGGATAACACAATAGAACAAATCGCGGACATGATTGGCGGTGACGGCAAGCTATCAATATTGCAGATTCTAAATAGCCGGCCGTGGCTTCAGCGAATGCATTAAAGGACTGCCATAGCCGTGAAAGGCCCCCAAAAATGCCCAAGCTTTACGTAAGAACACGGAAAAATGCAAAAACGAGCAAAGCCGTGGTAAAAAAACGCCATAGCAAAAAGATGGAAACAGAGAGGCGATGAATTGATGGAAAGAAGCAGGAAACGGAGGAGGCAGGGAAGAAATGGAAAGGAGGAGAAATAAAATAGGGAATTGGGAGAGGGATTGCGACTCATCCTATCTCCATTCTATTTTCTTGGCTATTTTCTAATTTTCTCGACCCTTGATTTATGAAGCTAGAGATTCAATGGTGTAGATTGATGCCACTTTAGATTTTGATGAGGTGGAAATTACACGTGGATAGGCTAGAATTTGAGGAAAGGCTGTAGGCCCGGTAGGGCTGGTGTGCTAAAAAAAAACCAGACTTAATTAGAATGGACCTCCTAAATGGAAGAATAACATCTCTTTTTTAGGCAAATATATATTTCAACCTATTGCGTCAACTCTATAAGACTTTACATCATATAGCCTTAATACTCCTCAGTTATTGTCCTGTATATCTACACTCATCACATATTCAACTACATAAGAACTACATAAGACTTCATCATGCATGGCCTTATTGTAGGACACTTCAACGCAAAAGTTATTATCCTATATAACTACACTCATCCATTTCCAACATCCAAACATAAACATTTGTATCAAAAATAACCCCGTACATTACATGACCACTCCACCCTATAAGATATTGAGCTATTCTCCACACCAATACCTAATATCACATTGTTATACACATGCTTGACTTTGGCAATTACATTAACATCTCTGCCTCCGCATGGTCTCCTGGAATTGTCGGGGCTTCCCATGGCAGAAGGGAGATAGTCTCAACTCTGTTGCTGCAGATATGGATCTGATCTTCCTTATGGAAACATGGGAGCATGCAGGACACAGGATACCCGACTTGCCAGGATACCAGCGCTACTCAATCTTCAATGATTGCACAGGAAAGCGGGGGCATGGGGGAGTTGCCTGCTACTATCGAACGGCCTTGGCCTTTGTCCGCCGGTTCCTTGTTCAAGGCGGACAAGCATAACCGGTACTTTGTGGGTGCGTGTGCAAAAAAAAGGCGTACCCCTCTTTGTGGCGAAATGCTACTTTCCACATGCGAGAAAGCAACTTCTATCACATCCACTTTCCGGATGTGGATAAAGTGGACCCCTATGTCGATCTATATGATGACATACTGGCCGACATAGCGGGTTAGGCGGTGTCATACTCCTTGGAGACTTTAATCGCGGCTTGCCGACCGGTAGAACAACCCATGAGATTTGATCCCTTGACCGATGATATATTGCGGTGCGTCCTACTTGAAGGCTTGGCCCACGGACATCGATGACAATCAGGTCACACGCTATGGTAGACAATTGCTTTTGCTCTGTGGTATCTTTGACACAGTAATCTGCAATGGATCGCACAAAGGGGCGGCCCACCGCAAAAACACTTGTAGACGGGGAAAACCGAGGGGAGGATCTAGTGTGGTGGACTATGTCTTTGGTGCACGGCGGGGATATGCATGTCGTCAAGCACTTCCGTGTGGGAACAACTAATAGGGATGAAGAGATCGACTCGGACCACTTACCACTTTACTTGAAGTTGGCTTGGCGGGGTTGTGCGAACCCCCGTGCCACGCTCCTCACATGCCTCATTTGCGATTGGATTATGAACATCGCGGGGGCTTATGCCCGGATGCTTATAGATGACATGGCGAAATTTTGCAATATCCTACACTAGAGCAACAGAACTGACCGACCGATGTGCTTAGGACTGAGGGCGAGATGCTTTGGGATAAGCGCCAGCGACGGACCTCCGGGAACACAACCTTCCCACGTAATCAATGGTTTGATGCGAGTGCAAGGAACACAAACGCTTGCTCAGCCAAGTCACGCACCACGCTTTACGCCCACATGCGGTCCGGACAATACCGCGTCTTCCTTAAAGCTAAGAAAGCCGGTACATTGCGGCCACATCAAAGGGAAATGTTTTATCTCACGAACGTCACCCGGGACCTTCCCGGCGAAGGGTTCTTAGAAAGCGATGCGACCCACGGGGAACATCACTCCCGGCGATGGAGGCAATACTTGCAACGACTATATGACCCTCGGGGTGCACATGCGGCATTACCCCGCAAGAAGGCCCGGTGCTGGAAATCACGATTCAGGGCGCGTGGAACAAGGCTTACTGGCGTCTTGCCAATGGGAAAGCCCAGGACCGGATGGCATGCGGCGGAATTGCTTAAGTGGGCGGGGCCGTCCATAATACCGATCTTGTTGCCTTGTTCAACAAGGCATTCGGAAAGGCTTCCCGATCGCGATGGACCAATAGCGAGTTGTTCCCCATCTATAAGGCGGGTGACCGCCTTTGCCCGACCAATTACCGAACAATCATGAATTAGATTCGGTGTTTGCAAAAATTAACTTCTTTGGGATTCTCGGCGGCGGTTGACGGATTATTGGCGGGAGGCGGCGAATCTGAGCCCTCACCGGGCGGGATTCGAACCAGACACTCAACCATTGACCACATCTTCACATTCGCGAAGCTCGGTTGAAGACAGCAGAACCGCCGTCGGGATCTATATTGTTGCTTCGTGGATTTTGCAAAGGCATTTGACAATCGCCTCGGGGAAAAACTATGGGCAAGATTACGACGGTACCGGGGTTCCGGTAGATTTGCGAAATGCGATTAATGCGGGCTTTATGAAAGATGCTCTGTCGGTTGCAGTTGACAAGCCAACCATTTGATAGTAGTATCGGGTTCGCCGGGGATGCCCTCTCTCCCCAACATTGTTTGGGCTTTACATTGATCAATTGGAGAGCTGGCTTTGGCGATAATGGGGGCGACGGGGCTCACCTTCTCTACCGGATCATCAAGCGGTTAATATATGCCGATGATGTGGACCTCCTAGCTTACACACCAGCAGACATGCAACGACATCTCGATGCCCCCGGACACATTTTGTCAAGCGTCGATATGCACGTCAACTTGGCCAAGACTAAGGTGGTTTTCATATCATCTTCACGACGGTACCGGATCCCCCTCCTTCCGCTATCGAGGGCGAATGTGGAAGTAGCATCCACATACAAATATTTGGGAGTGGAGTTTCCGTCTACTATGCACCGGGACACATCCATGCGGCTCCACGAAGTTACTACGGGCTGGAAAGCACTATATGCAATGCAAAATAATAGTCATAGAGCGGAGTTGTATGATTGGACCCATCACTTCCACACTGCTCAAAGTCTTAGTGGAGCCCGTCCCTTTTATACGGGGTTGAAGTATGGGGCCCAGTGAGTATCCCTCGCTACTTGGAATGACTTGGGCAGTCTTGAGAAAGCCTTCTTGGTACGAGCACTAGGGGTGAAGTCCACAGTCCCATATCAAATTCTACCATGATGAAACAGATTCTTGCCTCTTGAGGAGGGCGGCCCTTGATCGCCACATTGTCTATTTCCAGTAAGGTGGTCAACATGGGCCGATGCTCGCCTCCCAAAACTAGCTTATATCATGGCAATGGGGCCACAACGCCTCAAGGCATCTTTGGAGGGAAAAGAGAGCTCAATGGATGGCTAGATGGAATGTGCGGGAACACGAGGTGCATACATGTGCAAACGAGGCGATCGCCATAGCTTGAGGCAATATCTTGATGCTTGCTTCATCAGCAAGCTTTGGGATGCCAGCGCCCTTTGAACAGTCAAGACGAACACACTACCGCCCACATAAATCCCACATTGGAGCAGGCCCACAATGCTACTGCGCACCCACTTGCCCATGAAAAGACGCCAGACTCATTGCCTCCATTCGCGCGGGGGCACATCATCTTGGTTGAGACAGGCGGATGGATTGGTGAGCCCGCGTCGGGGCGAGCTCACAATGCCGCCAAATGGGAGTCATTGAGGATGAATCTCATACCCTTCAAAGTTGCCCAAAGATATGATCAAATCCGGACGCTATCTTTGAGTTGGTCGGGGCCTGGCCACCGCTACATGTGACATTGAGCACGGCATCCGTACGGATGCTAGGATCATACCTTCAGGAGGTCATGGACATGCGAGATCAGCTATGTCCTCGGGCACGCACTTGACATGTACATACACATTTATTTCATGATGATGTATACTTGTACAGTTTGACAGCATTCTTATTACTGCCACGGTTTTTCCCTCGAAAACCCTTCGGGGCGGGGGTTTTTTAACCCGGACAGTAATAAGTTTGCTGCGCTCCTTCTGGGTCCCATAGGCCGATTGGTCTCAGTGGACGATAAAAAAACTATTCTATTCTATTCTATTCTTACTTACAATACACATGACTAAATCTATGGTTATGCAACCATCTTTTTGTAAGCTAGGTTGCATAAAATTGCACATGCCTCAGGAAACTAAATAACTTATTTCTTACATGTGCATGAACAACCAAACCTTACCATTGACATGGGAGGAAACACGTCATCGACATTTTTGCTTACAATGCTTTAAAAAAGACAATTGGGCACCTAACAGGCATAAGCGGATGGAATGCTGGATGAGATATATCAAAACAAATTATCTACGTATAGGTATCTCATAGATACACCAATCTTGGTTCTATAGTGTTAAAGTTCTTTATTTATGAACCTATGGTAGAGGCGCGACCAAACTAAGGAAATAACAATGTCATGTATCCTTGCAAATTTACAAAAGATCGATATTGTAGACTATATAGATCTGAAATATTTGATTCGCATTTTTCCTTTTTCCTGAATTGCTTCAAAGAGGACAATTGTGCACCATATGGTGGATTAATTCATGGAATATATTGTATGCATGTACATTTGAAGAGACTATCTATATGGGTATTTTGCTCATTCGTCTGCTTTGATCCTGTCTATCAGCACATTCATAGTTATATCTTACACCAACAAACCTTACACTATAAAGCACAATTACATCTAAAAGCACAATTACATCTAAAACATCTTCGCTGTTGCATCTAAAAGCGTGTGCTTGGAACACAAACTTCATGCTTCGTTGACACTGCTACAACCTCCAATTACAAATTTTCATGCTCCAAATTTCCACTTAGCACTAAGCAATGACCTTTTAAACTATTACTAGGCCAGGCACAATAACTAGTTAATGTTCCTTTTCTATTTTTTTCTATTTTGTTTGATGCAAAAAAAACCTACACCCGACACCTGAAAAAAGCTGATGTGACATGACGTCATGGTTCCCTTTCTTGTTCTGCAAGCAATCCGACCTTGCTCCGACCCTGCTCAATATGCCGAAATTATGAAAGTGGTAGAATTCAGCCAATTTTTTTTTTTTTTTTTTTTTTTTTTTTTGAAGAATTGTGTCATCAATATATTAAAAGAATGGTAATGTTACAAAGCAAGTGAGGAGGAAGGAGAACTGCCCCAAAGAAACAGCGATACCTCGACACTCCACAACAAACTCACAGAAAAACTGCAACTCTACTGCTGTACAAAAGAATTCAGCCAAAATTTGGCCAAGAACTACGCGAATAATATAAAATCAGGAAGTTAGTATCGTGGCCTCTACAATAATCTTCTCTATCTGGGCATTTTTTGCCTCTGAGTGTGTAATATGGAATAGAAATTGATAGCATGAATGTAATCATGAAGAAAAATCCGATGAGCTGAATTGATTTTCTTCCAATTTTGTCAATAACTGCAATTGTGACCCCGGAGCAATTAGAGCCTGTGCTCTAGCGATTTTGTATAATTCTTCCAGTGCGCTCATGGAATTTCTAGATGGAAGCCAAGCGATCGAATTGAGCACATCCTTCTGGAATAAATTGATGTTGTAGTATGCAATGTCGAGAAAAAACCAAGTGCATGCTGTACCCACCAATTGTCTTCCATGCCGGTAGGCAAATTCCCTGTTTGACTCCAACAGAGAAAGAGGGCTTTCTCCCGGAAGATCAAATTTTATGTTTAAAACCTTGGCCATATCCTGAGAAGCCTGCTGCAATTTGCCCTTTACCAGGGCAGTGTATCGGGCAGTTTCAGGCATTCTCATCCGCCAATAAAATGTCAAAGCTACCGAATTGCTTCAAGCATGAAAATAATCCGTCGGGCATAATCCACCCGACCTGGGGTAGACAGAATCGTTTGAATGTCAAAATTGGGTAAAGATTTTTAAATGCCACTGCAACAATTATGGAAATTATGGCAGTGACGAGAATTCCAATTCCGTGCATGGCGAAAACTGCCGCAAGGAAAGCTCCCCATGTGGCAGTGTTAGCATACTCTGACATAATCACAGCAGAAAGGGGTAATCCCCTCCAACGCCAAATCCGAGGCAGAATCTGAAAAACCACAGAGTAGCCATAACCAATTTAGCTGTGCACCCAAAGCTCAAGCCCGAGACTATGGACATGGCCACCATAATTATCAGCATAATTCCATAAACCCTTTTCCAGCCCATTTTGTCACCCAAGCAGCCGAAGGAAAGCTACCCAGCAAAAGTTTCGTAGAGGGCTACTTCGTTAACAACAGCATAGGCATTTGGGGGTAGAGATCCGGGCATCCCTATGGCCAGATCGTAGTAATATAATTGATCCAATAATTTGATTACAAAGGAGATGCAGAATAGATCGTATGCATCTGTGAAAAATTCCATTCCGAGAATCACTACGGCATTGAAATGGTATTGCTGCGTTTTCGCCCTGTCCAATGGTTTAAGAACCTGAAATCCTGATCCATCATTTCCTTTGTAGCTTACATAAACTGTTTCTATTGATCGATTTTGCCCTCTAGCTCTTCTCTTCTTTGCCTTAGCCCAATGGCTACTGCCTCCAAGACATATAATTTGTCTTTCTTTGTTACACACAGAGTAAGTATATAGATGATCTGTGTCTTTGCAGTTAAAGATGTAAAATAAAATGGTAGAAAAATGCACTCATACAGAATAGGTGCCATTTTTCAATTCAAGATTATTATTGGATGCAAAAGTTTTCCTTTTAAACTTACCGGATGCTGTCTATTTGTGCAGATATCTAATTTCCAAGGCATCATACATTGCGCAGAGCAAATAATCATGTTGGACAATATTGCATGAAGGACCATCTCCATGACGCATATCATAAATTTGTTCTTACCACATGGAAAGCTATTGGGTTAATGGGTCATATTTTATTCATATGCATTTTGGATAATTGGCAACTACAAAGGTTAGAATATGTAACATAATAAGAATATAATAGAATAGAATAGAATAGATTTTTTAGTGTCCACGGAGACCGATTGGCCTGTGGGACCCAAACAAAAAGAGAGCAGCAAGCGTATTACTGACAGGATTAAAAAACCCCCGCCCCGAAGGGTTTTCGAGGGAAAAACCCTAGCAGTAATAAGCATGATGGCACGCTGTACAATTATATAGGACAATTCAATACCGTCCCGGAGGACACAACTGAGTCCATGCATCCATAACCTCCTGGAGGTATGACCCCAACAAAGCCATTGACGCCGTATTCAATAACTCATGCAACGGTTGGCCAGGCACTAGTAATCGAACATACCGCTCTCGGATATGGGCAAACGCTGGGCAGATCTGGAGGGCATGACATTCATCCTCAATGGCGCCCTGGTGGCAACACTGGCAAAGCCTTTGCTCTCGTGCTTCCCGAGCCCAACGTCCTGTCTCAATGCGGAGGCGATGTGCACCCGTACGAATGGAAGCTATAAGGGGGGGTTCCATAGTGGTTTGATGGGATGTAAAAGTGATAATTCCTAAAATCATAGATCATATCCCCAAAACAATTGAATGGGTTGTTATGAAAAAAGAACATAGATTTAAGATAAAGAATAATCATAATAACTCACTGGTTATATTGGTCAAAGTAGTCTTATTAGGACATTGAGTTATTTTGGTAGAGGTTCGAGCCCCCATAATTCATATTCTAAGGACTTAGATGAAGACATATGGAGACTTGATATTCCATCAAAACCTTAGGCGAACTCGTATTTCATATTTCACAATCATAGGTGCCCCCAATTATAAGTGACCATAAACGAAGCGAGAGGTGCCAAGAGGCTCCGACATACGATCTGGACCGTAGGATCGATGGATCCGACGACTGTGGTAGTCCAGGAAGCGAGAGGTGCCAAGAGGCTCCGACATACGATCTGGACCGTAGGATCGATGGATCCGACGACTGTGGTAGTCCAGGTGCACCTCGTTTAATATGTAGAACAATAACAGGGGGTTCTAGGGGGGTTTGATATAGATGTAAAAATGATAATTCCTAAAACCATAGACCATATCCCCAAAACAATTGAATGGGTTGTTATAAAAAAAAAAACATAGATTTATGATAAAAAATAATCATATTAGCTCACTGGTTATAATGGTCAAATAGTTTTATTAGGACATTGAGTTATTTTGGTAGAGGTTCGAGCCCCCGTAATTTATATTCTAAAACCTTAGACGAAGACATATAGAGACTTGATATTCCATCAAAACCTTAGGCGAACTCGTATTTCATATTTCACAATCATAGGTGCCCCCAATCATAAATGACCATAAATGAAACGAGAGGTGCCCAAAGGCTCCAACATATGATCTGGGCCGTAGGATCGATGGATTCAATGACTGTGTAGTCCAGAATGCACCTTGTTTAGAATATGTAGCATAATAATGGGAGGTTCCAGGGTGGTTTGATATGGATGTAAAAATGATATTTCCTAAAACCATAGATCATATCCCCAAAACAAATGAATGGGTTGTTATTAAAAAAAAAGGAAAAAAAAAAACCCCAGACAGCACTAGCCTACTAGCACAATCATCTACCTCAGTCAATCCCTTGGTAGTATTATCCATCCATACATGGACTAGGCTAATCTAGGATGGTACTCCACATCCATAGTCTCAGGCACTTATCAAAGCATATAAAACCAGCCTAGTATTATAAGCCTTAAACAGCAAATACAACTCTTTCTTGAACTAAGAATTCCAACCCAATGTAATAAATCTGGGACTGATATTCCTCTGATGCCATAATGGCCTTTGCCATTATCGCCAGGCTAATTCACAATTTAACCAGCCAAATGTTATCAAATCATCTGTTTATCATATTTATATTTAGTGCAAAATGACCATAATGCTTCAATTTAAATAGAGAAAATAAATGAATCCAAGCATTTGTCTATCCAAGTAATAGATCCAGCTATAAATTAAAAAAAAGGCAGAGTAATATCCCTGTAACTTAAGGACAACACCATTTGTGTAATCTTTGGCTTGATTCCATCACCATTGCCAGCTACAATAAACTTCACAAGACAAAAGACGCCACATTGAAAGGAAAAAACCCGTACCTGCAGCCTATCAACACAAATTTAGCATGAAAATGGTAAATTTGTGAGGGCCAAAAGGTACATTGGGTTTTTTCGGCGTATAGCCCTTCACCCAATGTAGCACTTTTGTCCTCCGTTAGTAATAGAGGCAAATATAAGAAGGAATCAACAGCTTTTTACAAAAAATCTCATACACAAAGTATCTGTAGAGAAGGAGGCATCTAAATAGATATGCTCTTAAACTATCTTAGTAAAGCCTGTGGCGGCATAGTCTAAATGAAATAAATGTGGATAATGCAAAGTATTTCAGCATTTGCAAGCCTGGATTGCATGTCTATGCTTCACAGATTCGAATAAACCATGTTAGGTTTTCCACAAAAACTTTCAAACAAGGGCTGAAATTGGCTATGTTCTTTTCTTAGAGCATATAAGAACATGCAGGAGTCACGAATCTTCAAAGAATGGGCCAAAATTGGGCATCCCATACTGATCAGGCAAAAGAAATCAAGAACAGAACCTCAGGCGCTTGTCTGGCAGCCGCCGAGAATGATGCAAAGTGATGCCCGTTTAGGGTTTTCAAAATACTTACCCTAAACATCTCATTATTTTAAACTTTCTATATATTAGAATTTCATAATATATGTGAAAAATCTAGGCTCTCCAGTTACTTACCTGCATAATCTGGAATACTATGAGACTTAAGACTTGATATTATCATGAGAAATAGAAAGCCACCTTGCAAAATATTGCATTTATCCTCAAATTTAATATCCAATGATAAATGAAGCTAGATGGAGTTAAATACCATTGCTTGAAGAAGTCCTAGGTACTATTTAGAAGTCCTAGGTTCCAAGCACCTAGGTTTGCTCAAGTGCATTGGTCAATGCAGTATGGATCACTATTATTCATACTTCTTATTATGAGTGTATTTCTGAGTTTGGCTAAGCCAAGATGCATGCTCCTGTGGTCCTATACCACATGCTATGAGTAGGTTTGGCCAAGCCATCATGCTATGCATTCACTTAGTGATGGTATTAACATTAGACTTTCAAATTTAAGAAATCAGTAAGTAGCCAACTTGGAGCCAAGATGTAGCTAACTTGAAAGCCAACATGTGGCTAACTTAAAATATCATTTATTAATAATAAAAAAAACCTACCTCCTACCGTAGGATATGACAGACCACTGCTTGTCATATTGTAATCATAGGGTGGACATGACCCTACCATTACAGCAGGGGTCATGCCTTACCCTATAATCACAATTAATATAATTAGAAAAAATTGAAACGAGCACATAAATACCTCTTTATACCCGCTTCAATTTCTTGTATATGAACTTTAAAGGTTGAGTTTACTTTGTGCCCTATAATACTAGGCTGGTTTTATATGCTTTGATAAGTGCCTGAGACTATGGATGTGGAGTACCATCCTGGATTAGCCTAGTCCATGTATGGATGGATAATACTACCAAGGGATTGACCGAGGTAGATGATTGTGCTAGTATAGGCTAGTGCTGTCTGGGTTTTTTTTAGATACTTCCATTCATTGGTTTTACCAGTGTTGCTCTTATCCTATGGTCTGTGGCACAACAAGCAGACTCATATTTTGTCTCCATTTTATGATTCACTTTTACAACTGAAATGTGGAGTCTTATCTCATATGGTGGTGGATTTACATTTTTATAGGTAAAGCAAATACTACAGGATGACATTTGGTAATGAAGTGCCTCTTGGCCTCATTTCCAATAAATCAAATATTCCAGGATGAGATTGCGTAATGAAGTGCCACTCGACCTCATTTTTCAATAAATGAAATATTCCAGAATGATGTTGGCAATGAAGTGCCATCTGGCTTCATTTCTAGAACGTCTTCTGTCTTCTGCACTATGATAAATAAGAGCCATAGTGCTCATACATGCAAGGGATAATTTCCCTTTTATGCCATTTGACTTAAAACTCTCAATAGTCATTTGTGGACTGAGACACAGGAAATTGCAGCATGTTTTGATATAGGAAATAGCAGCATACTTTGACCTTAAACAGCAAATACGACTCTTTCTTGAACTAAGAATTCCAACCAATGTAATAAATCTGGGACTGATATTCCTCTGATGCCATAACGGCCTTTGCCATTATCGCCAGGCTAGTTCACAATTTAACCAGCCAAATGTTATCGAATCATATGTTTATCATATTTATATTTAGTGCAAAATCACCATAATGCTTCAATTTAAATAGAGAAAATAAATGAATCCAAGCATTTGTCTATCCAAGTAATAGATCCAGCTATAAATTAAAAAAAGGCAGAGTAATATTCCTGTAACTTAAGGACAACACCATTTGTGTAATCTTTGGCTTGATTCCATCACCATTGCCAGCTACAATAAACTTCACAAGACAAAAGACACCACATTGAGAGGAAAAAACCTGTACCTGCAGCCAATCAACACAAATTTAGCATGAAAATGGTAAATCTGTGAGGGCCAAAAGGTACATTGGGTTTTTTCGGCATATAACCCTTCACCCAATGTAGCACTTTTGTCCTCCGTTAGTAATAGAGGCAAATATAAGAAGGAATCAGCAGCTTTTTACAAAAAATCTCATACACAAAGTATCTGTAGAGAAGGAGACATCTAAATAGATATGCTCATAAACTATCTTAGTAAAGCCCGTGGCAGCATAGTCTAAATGAAATAAAGGTGGATAATGCAAAGTATTTCAGCATTTGCAAACCTGGATTGCAGAACTGGATTGCATGTCTATGCTTCACAGATTCGAATAAACCATGTTAGGTTTTCCACAAAAACTTTCAAACAAGGGCCGAAATTGGCTATGTTCTTTTCTTAGAGCATATAAGAACATGCAGGAGTCACGAATCTTCAAAGAATGGGCCAAAATTGGGCATCCCATACTGATCAGGCAAAAGAAATCAAGAACAGAACCTCAGGCGCTTGTCTGGCAGCCGCCGAGAATGATGCAAAGTGATGCCCGTTTAGGGTTTTCAAAATACTTACCCTAAACATCTCATTATTTTAAACTTTCTATATATTAGAATTTCATAATATATGTGAAAAATCTAGGCTCTCCAGTTACTTACCTGCATAATCTGGAATACTATGAGACTTAAGACTTGATATTATCATGAGAAATAGAAAGCCACCTTGCAAAATATTGCATTTATCCTCAAATTTAATATCCAATGATAAATGAAGCTAGATGGAGTTAAATACCATTGCTTGAAGAAGTCCTAGGTACTATTTAGAAGTCCTAGGTTCCAAGCACCTAGGTTTGCTCAAGTGCATTGCAGTATGGATCACTATTATTCATACTTCTTATTATGAGTGTATTTGAGTTTGGCTAAGCCAAGATGCATGCTCCTGTGGTCCTATACCACATGCTATGAGTAGGTTTGGCCAAGCCATCATGCTATGCATTCACTTAGTGATGGTATTAACATTAGACTTTCAAATTTAAGAAATCAGTAAGTAGCCAACTTGGAGCCAAGATATAGCTAACTTGAAAGCCAACATGTGGCTAACTTAAAATATCATTTATTAATAATAAAAAAAACCTACCTCCTACCGTAGGATATGACAGACCACTGCTTGTCATATTGTAATCATAGGGTGGACATGACCCTACCATTACAGCAGGGGTCATGCCTTACCCTATAATCACAATTAATATAATTAGAAAAAATTGAAACGAGCACATAAATACCTCTTTATACCCGCTTCAATTTCTTGTATATGAACTTTAAAGGTTGAGTTTACTTTGTGCCCTATAATACTAGGCTGGTTTTATATGCTTTGATAAGTGCCTGAGACTATGGATGTGGAGTACCATCCTGGATTAGCCTAGTCCATGTATGGATGGATAATACTACCAAGGGATTGACCGAGGTAGATGATTGTGCTAGTATAGGCTAGTGCTGTCTGGGTTTTTTTTAGATACTTCCATTCATTGGTTTTACCAGTGTTGCTCTTATCCTATGGTCTATGGCACAACAAGCAGACTCATATTTTGTCTCCATTTTATGATTCACTTTTACAACTGAAATGTGGAGTCTTATCTCATATGCATACTTATAAGTGGTGGATTTACATTTTTATAGGTAAAGCAAATACTACAGGATGGCCTCTTGGCCTCATTTCCAATAAATCAAATATTCCAGGATGAGATTGCGTAATGAAGTGCCAATCGACCTCATTTTTCAATAAATGAAATATTCCAGAATGATGTTGGCAATGAAGTGCCATCTGGCTTCATTTCTAGAACGTCTTCTGTCTTCTGCACTATGATAAATAAGAGCCATAGTGCTCATACATGCAAGGGATAATTTCCCTTTTATGCCATTTGACTTAAAACTCTCAATAGTCATTTGTGGACTGAGACACAGGAAATTGCAGCATGTTTTGATATAGGAAATAGCAGCATACTTTGACCTTAAACAGCAAATACGACTCTTTCTTGAACTAAGAATTCCAACCAATGTAATAAATCTGGGACTGATATTCCTCTGATGCCATAACGGCCTTTGCCATTATCGCCAGGCTAATTCACAATTTAACCAGCCAAATGTTATCGAATCATATGTTTATCATATTTATATTTAGTGCAAAATCGCCATAATGCTTCAATTTAAATAGAGAAAATAAATGAATCCAAGCATTTGTCTATCCAAGTAATAGATCCAGCTATAAATTAAAAAAAGGCAGAGTAATATTCCTGTAACTTAAGGACAACACCATTTGTGTAATCTTTGGCTTGATTCCATCACCATTGCCAGCTACAATAAACTTCACAAGACAAAAGACGCCACATTGAGAAGAAAAAACCCGTATCTGCAGCCAATCAACACAAATTTAGCATGAAAATGGTAAATCTGTGAGGGCCAAAAGGTACATTGGGTTTTTTCGGCGTATAACCCTTCACCCAATGTGGCACTTTTGTCCTCCGTTAGTAATAGAGGCAAATATAAGAAGGAATCAGCAGCTTTTTACAAAAAATCTCATACACAAAGTATCTGTAGAGAAGGAGACATCTAAATAGATATGCTCATAAACTATCTTAGTAAAGCCCGTGGCAGCATAGTCTAAATGAAATAAAGGTAGATAATGCAAAGTATTTCAGCATTTGCAAACCTGGATTGTAGAACTGGATTGCATGTCTATGCTTCACAGATTCGAATAAACCATGTTATAGGTTTTCCACAAAAACTTTCAAACAAGGGCCGAAATTGGCTATGTTCTTTTCTTAGAGCATATAAGAACATGCAGGAGTCAGAATCCTCAGGGGCTTGTCTGGCAGCCGCCGAGAATGATGCAAAGTGATGCACGTTTAGGGTTTTCAAAATACTTACCCTAAACATCTCATTATTTTAAACTTTTTATATATTAGAATTTCATAATATATGTGAACAATCTAGGCTCTCCAGTTACTTACCTGCATAATCTGGAATACTATGAGACTTAAGACTTGATATTATCATGAGAAATAGAAAGCCACCTTGCAAAATATTGCATTTATCCTCAAATTTAATATCCAATGATAAATGAAGCTAGATGGAGTTAAATACCATTGCTTGAAGAAGTCCTAGGTACTATTTAGAAGTCCTAGGTTCCAAGCACCTAGGTTTGCTCAAGTGCATTGGTCAATGCAGTATGGATCACTATTATTCATACTTCTTATTATGAGTGTATTTCTGAGTTTGGCTAAGCCAAGATGCATGCTCCTGTGGTCCTATACCACATGCTATGAGTAGGTTTGGCCAAGCCATCATGCTATGCATTCACTTAGTGATGGTATTAACATTAGACTTTCAAATTTAAGAAATCAGTAAGTAGCCAACTTGGAGCCAAGATGTAGCTAACTTGAAAGCCAACATGTGGCTAACTTAAAATATCATTTAATAATAATAATAAAAATAATAATAATAATAATAATAATAATAATAATAATAATAATAATAATAATAATAATAATAATCATGGTGTTAATTCTGCACCTACTCATGATCAACCTATGCCAGTTGTTTTACACTCCTCGGCTATGGAAGTTGATTTACATCCAGTTCCAATGGCACTGTCTTTAGCACCATCCTCTGCATCTATTGTTCCTTTTACTTCGCAAGGTGATGTTTCTAGGAGTGAAGTTGATATACGTCTAGCTCCAACGACGTTGTCTCTAGCACCTAAGTATACGCCTATTGTTCCTGCATTTGTACCTTCACATGCACCTATTGTTCCCTTTATTCCTCAAGGTGACACTTCTTCTTCTCCTGATACGTCTAAGATAGTTATGGATGATTGTCCTAATAGTCCAAGTAATAGAGCGTTATGGCAACATGCCACTTGGAAAAAGGTTGCCAGGATGGGATCTCGTGCAAGGAAGAGGTCAAAGAAGGTATGCCGTGAGGCCCCTGCGCGTCATAATCTCCAGAGTTCAGATAATACGATGTCTAGTAATGATTGTATTGATGTGGTAGAACATGCTGATTGTGATGAGGCTATTAAACGCCTCAAGATGGTACAAGATATTTGATTATGTACTTGTGTATGGGTGGTTTTGCTTAGGGGACTTCGTAGTCCTCTAGGTTTTGAGTCCCATTTCACAGACCTCTTGTATGTTTCTTGATTTTTTCATGAATAATAGACTGTCGTCCTTCAACAAAAAAAAAAATAATAATAATAAAAAAACTTTCTACCTGATCCGGAAAACCAGACCAGATACCATTACTGTCATTAGAATGGTTGATTTTGAATGGGATAGCAGGCGTCTTAAGCGCACTTGGGGTTATCCCCCCTTCACCCTGCTAGCATTCTATCTAAGAATGCAAGATTAAAGATATTCAATCTACATCTTAAAACCTACAACACATATGTGCTGTCAAGCTGGTTCTAAGATGCTCATGCATTACAGCAATTAAAGTAGTCACATTACCAATAAATACGCTTTAGAGTCCTTCCAGTTAACCAAGTTAACAATAAAGTAGCCAAGGTCTTTACACTTATCTAATCTGGTCTCATAATCCAGATTTCTTATTCTCAGAAATTTCTTTAACCGCCATTACTATGCACTCTAACTTTATTGTTCCCAAGATAATTAGTAAGGCAATAAAATTACCAGCATATATATGTACAGCAATTTAAAGTGGTCATGCATTATAAACAGCCATTAAAGTGGTCATATTACCAATACATAAACTTTAGAGTCTTTCCAACTATTCAAGTTAACAATTAACTAGCTAAATTGGCCATGATATTTACACTTATCTTATCTGGTCCCATAATCCCAGACTACTTATTCTCAGAAATTTCCTTAACCATCTTTACTATGCACTCTACCTTTATTGTTCCTAGGATAATAGTCTATATGCCTGGCTTATGCTAAACATGGTAGTAATATTATCAGTTGTACGGTGACGAGGTCTAGAAATATATGTATTTATGGCGTACATTTTCGGGGAACGTCACAGGTTATGTCACCTCTATTGCTTTGTGCATATCTCTTTACTCTCTTTTAATCTGTCACCACATTTAGGCTCAGGGCTCCCATATTGGTATTTTTTGGCGCATGGAGAGCGTTGTGCTATAAGAGGGCCTCAAACCTTGACTTGGCATATTCTGACCCTTATTCTGTGATTCCATGATCACACATGACCCATCAACACTTGACCCATTAACACTTGACGTAGCTACAACCTAAAGAATGTAAAGCTTAAAAATGCAACGTTTCTTTGTCATTTTCATTAGCATGATAGTGCATAACTTACTGCGCTCTTTCGAACCTAAAAGGCGCCATCTCATCTACGTCGAATAGTTGATTTCAATGGTCTACAAACAAGGTCTGGTTAATCTGCAAATTAAAGGAGTTTCTCTCGGTTGCTTTGCGAAAACGTAATAGAGCTTCATTCAGTTTCATATGAAGATGATTGTGGAGTACTTAGTTACACATAAACCCGGTTTGCTTTCTTGATTGGTGGTTCGAAAAGCAAAAATAGCTGATCTTGCGGATAACATTCGTATTTATAGTCTTGGATCATTTTCAACATACAAATAGAAATGTTGGAGTTACTTTTAACCTTTAAAATGCCAAAATGACGGTTTGGAACTTCGGCTATGCACTTACATTTCAGCCGAGTTCTCCATACTTGCCTTGATCAATACCAGAGCCTGCATTAAGAATTCTATTTCCGGATGCGCTTATCGAGAACAATTGGTAAAACTTGCTCAAATGCCTCTCTCAAAGCACATATGGTCCCGGAGGGCTTTGACAATGTCACGGTTTCGAGGAATCGGATAAATTATGTGAAGAGATACTTTGAAGAGACAATAGAGTCCATAGTAGTTTTGGGATGGCATTTATCTTCATATATTGCTTATTCTCTCTTGAAAGCTTGCGGTCATGATAAACATGTTAGGAAAATCCATTCCCTCATAGTTTGCAATGGACTTGAGAAAAGAAGCCTTTACGGGCTCCCATCTTATCGTCTGTTTGCATCCTTTGGATGTCCGGATCATGCAAATGATGTATTTCATAAACCGGTGAAACCAACTGTTCATACATGGGCTGCAATTATAGCTGCCAATGCTAAACATGGAAAAGGAGAGGCCGCTCTTAAGTTGTATGCAATGAGAATCACGGCATTCGGGAATAACAAGCAATAGGTATGTTTATATTCTTTGTCCTTAAAGCTTGTGCAAAGGGTATCGATCTTACTAGGGGAGGACTTATTCACGAGGAAATCATCAAAAGTGGCCTTGAATTAGATATCATCCTTGTGAATACCCTCATTGATATGTATGGGAAATGTGGGGATTTGGAGATGGTACGTGAAATATTTGTGATCTGTCAAATAAAGATATATTCTCATGGGGTGCAATGATCGCAGGATCTTGTCGGCATAGTGAAGGCACTTAGCGCTTTGAAGCTTTTTGAGAAAATGCAAGAAGAGGGCATAAAACCGAATAAAATTATCTGCTCAAGTGCCTTGAAGGCATGCGGCATTATAGGAGCTATAGATTATGGCGTACTCATCCATGAGCACATTGCAAAAAGGAAGATATGAGTCGGATCTTGTGGTGGGGAATGCACTCATTGATATGTATGCTAAATGTGGCATCTTTGGATGAAGCACGGAAGTATTTGATAATCTGCTGAAAAAAAGATCCGGTGTCATGGAACACAATGATTGTTGGGTTTTCCAAAGATGATTCTGGTCTTCATGCCTTGGGGTTCTATGAGAAAATGCAACAAGAAAGCGTAAATCCGGATCATGATTACATTTTCAAGTGTTCGAAGGCATGCAAAAGCTTGAATGCAATAGAACATGGCGGGGTGATACATGGTCAAATTATAGAATGTCAACTCCAAAATAATATTTTTGTTGGTAGTACTCTTGTCGATATGTATGCTAAATGTGGAAGCTTGGAAGAAGCACGCCTTATTTTTGAATCTTTGCCCGAGCAAAATGTAGTCTCATGGAATGCAATGATCAATCGGATATGCTCACGGTGGCAACTTTTTGGTGGGCTAGGCGATATTTGGAGAGCATGCAAAGCAAAGGGATTAGACCAGGATGAGACAACCTTCACAAGTTGCGGCCGTGCGGTCTCTTGTAGATGAAGGTCGTCGATATTTCAAATACATGAGGGAAATACATGGCATTGTACCGATGCTCACCATTATAGCCGCATGGTCGACCTTCGGGGCGACGTGGGATCTGGCTGAAAATTTACTTAATGGTACTAATCAAGCTACTATTGTTTCATGGACATCATTGCTCAATTCTTGCGGGATGCACCGAGATATGGAGATAGGCGAAATTTATGCTTCCATGAAGTAGTTCGCTTGATGCTCATTGCTCATCTGCATATGTGCTAGCTTCAAATATATTTGCAAATGCCAAGAAGAGAGAAGATGTTTACTGAGAATAATCAAAAGGTGACATGCCGTTCTGTTTTCATATCCCATGGATGAGATACTATGTTGCACACATTCTTTTCAAGAGTTTCCCTTTGCTTACAATGGCATTTTTACTTGACTTTTGAGGGCCAAATTTAAAGGCGTAACTGCGGTTAAGTCCTCTTCCAAGTTTCAAAATGCCATTTACCTTGCATTCCTTGGGTACCTAGGACCGCCCTTCCTCAAAAGTGTCATGTAAAATGGCGTAAGATAATGTTAGAAAAGAGGAACTGCATCACCGGCAAGGAAAAACCCAATTCAAGCAAATAGGTAATGAGTATATTAGACAAAATAACTAAAGCATTTGAAACTACCAACTTGTTGCAAGTGATTCCTTGCCGCTGACGGCCAGCTTCCCACCCTTGGTCCATGTTGCGAATGCAATTTGTTTAGAATCAAAACGACCTGAAGTTCAGAAGAGCATTTTGTTCTTCTTTTGTAGAAGCCCAATGGCCCAAATAAAGACGAAAGCGTAAGGAAAGAAATGCAACAAAGGGGCAACGGAGAATCACGAAAAAAATGACCGTGGCAAATGAAAGCCCCGAAGTAAGGAAACAGCGAGTCTAGTTTAGAGCCGTATGGAAGCTTTTACCGCTAGATTGCTTCTCTGCTAGGGAGATCGTACCTATTCCACCATCGGTCTTTGAAAACCCATCCTTGCCCTTGTCCTTGCCCAATGCAAAATTTCAGCGGACTCTGTTTGCTCATACACCGGCAGAAACGCCATCGCCCGATTCCGGCAAACAATGCCGAGGGATCATTCTATGTGAAAGTGTATATGGATGGATGGAGTTCCGATTGGGAGGAAGGTGGATCTTAGGACCTATAACAGCTAAGACAATCTATCTGTTGCGCTGGAAGAGATCTTCAGGCGATTTACAAGCCACAAGCCGTAAGCGTTTTGGAGCTACAGATTTGAACACCAGTTAACCGGTTTCGAGAGGGCCTATCCACCAACAGAAATGACCTGGCATTTACCCCTAATATTGGGTTTTTAGCAGTCATTGGCATATTCCAGGTATATATTGACATATACTTGGAATATGCCATAAACCCACATAAACGAGGGTTTGCCCCCTTAGGGGCAACCCAAAAAAATTGTGAAGTCATGGAAAATGTCAAAAAGCCTATTTAATGTTGCTTTGTTTATCATTTTGTTATTCTAGAATAGGAAATGTATTCCCACATAAAAAAACAAAATAAAATCGCACATAAAAAAATAAAATTGCAAGGTCATTCAAATTAACTGAAATAGAGAAAATTGCAAGGTCATTGAAAATGCCAAAAACCCAAAAAACCTGGAAAATTGCAAGATCACTGTTGAGTCTCAAAAACTTGTACAGCAAAAGTGTATTCTGGAATACACTTTGAATTCGAGCAAGAACAAAAATGTATTCTGGAATACACTTTGACTTTTAAGAAAAGCAAAAGTGTATTCCGGAATACACTTTTGTTATCCTCGAATAGCAAAAGTATATTCTGGAATATAATTTTGGTACTTTAAAATATTATATCATCAAAAAATGACTAATTGTAACCTAAAAGTAACTTTTCTGGAATACAATCCAAGCTAACAAAATGTTGTGTAGGATGTACACTTAAATTAGTGGTTTTCTCTAAAAACACACTGTTAGGAAAAGTGTCACTTTGACATAGTCAATTTTCTCTTTGCACAAAAAAATGAGTGATTTTGGGGGGGTCAAAATGCAATTTTATGACCAAAATAATTTTTTTACTTCAGTTTAGCTCCCTTTTTGGAAAAAAAAAAAAGGAATCTTTGAGGAATATTCCTTTTGCTCCCGTTTCAATGATTTGCTCCCGTTTAATACGCAACCTTGCAATATGTCTTCCAATAGCCAGGATCTACTGTTTACATTTGACGAGAGTCAAACTTAAATCTCTTGCTTAGAAGTCAATTATCCTAACCATTGGACTATAAGTGCAATCCATAATTTGGTGTGTTACGAACTTCTGAAAGAACAACATGTGCTATGCATGCATTTTTTAATATGAACTCCTGGAAGAAGATTAACAAAAAAGTGCCATGGATGCATTTTTTAGGACCAAGTCCAGATGACTTGCAAACACGTTTAACTACTCAGAGCAGACTCTACTATATGCATTTGCCGAGAGTCGAACCTGGGTCTATTGCTTAGAAGGCAATTATCCTAAGCGTTGGACTACAATGCAACCCAACATTTAGTACATCATGAACTTCTAGATGAGGATTAACAAAGATGTGCTTTGCATGCTAGTTTACAACCAAGTCCAGATGGCTCCCAGTTGGACTACAAATGCAACCCAATGTTTCGTGGATTATGAATTCCTGAAAAAGGATTGGACGAAGATCTGCTTTGCATGTTTTTTTAACCAACTCCAGATGACTTCCAGAGGCAATATGTCTTCCAATAGCCAGGATCTACTGTTTACATTTGACGAGAGTCAAACTTAAATCTCTTGCTTGGAAGTCAATTATCCTAACCATTGGACTATAAGTGCAATCCATAATTCGGTGTGTTACGAACTTCTGAAAGAATAACAACATGTGCTATGCATGCATTTTTTAATATGAACTCCTGGAAGAAGATTAACAAAAAAGTGCCATGGATGCATTTTTTAGGACCAAGTCCAGATGACTTGCAAACGCGTTTAACTACTCAGAGCAGACTCTACTACATGCAACCCAACATTTCGTGGATTATGAATTCCTGAAAAAAGATTGAACAAAGATGTGCTTTGCATGCTTTTTTAACCAACTCAAGATGACTTCCAGAGGCAATATGTTTTCCAATAGCCAGAATCTACTGATTACATTTGACGAGAGTCAAACTTAAATCTCTTGTTTGAAAGTCAATTATCCTAACCATATTGGACTATGAGTGCAATCCATAATTTGGTGTGTTATGAACTTCTGAAAGAATAACAACATGTGCTATGCATGCATTTTTGAATATGAACTCCTGGAAGAAGGTTAACAAAAAAGTGCCATGGATGGATTTTTTAGGACCAAGTCCAGATGATTTGCAAACGCGTTTAACTACTCAGAGCAGACTCTGCTACACGCATTTGCCGAGAATCAAACCCGGGTGTATTGCTTGGAAGGCAATTATCCTAACCACTGGACTACAAACGCAACCCAACATTTAGTGCATCATGAACTTCTAGATGAGGATTAACAAAGATGTGCTTTGCATGCCAGTTTACAACCAAGTCCAGATGGCTCCCAGTTTGACTACAAATGCAACCCAACGTTTCGTGGGGATTATGAATCCTTGAAAAAGGATTGAACAAAGATGTGCTTTGCATGCTTTTTTAACCAACTCCAGATGACTTCCAGATGCAATATGTCTACCAATAGCCAAAATCTACTGTTTACATTTGACGAGAGTCAAACTTAAATCTCTTGCTTGGAAGTCAATTATCCTAACCATTGGACTATAAGTGCAATCCATAATTTGGTGTGTTATGAACTTCTGAAAGAATAACAACATGTGCTATGCATGCATTTTTCAATATGAACTCCTGGAAGAAGATTAACAAAAAAGTGCCATGGATACATTTTTTAGGACCAAGTCCAGATGACTTGCAAACGCATTTAACTACTCAGAGCAGACTCTACTACACGCATTTGCCAGGAGTCGAACCCGGGTCTATTGCTTGGAAGGCAATTATCCTAACCGTTGGACTACAAATGCAACCCAACATTTTGTGAATCATGAACCTCTAGATGAGGATTAACAAAGACGTGCTTTGCATGCCAGTTTACAACCAAGTCCAGATGGCTCCCAGTTGGACTAGAAATGCAACCCAACGTTTCGTGGATTATGAATTCCTGAAAAAGGATTGAACAAAGATGTGCTTTGCATGCTTTTTTAACCAACTCCAGATGACTTCTAGAGGCAATATGTCTTCCAATAGCCAGGATCTACTGTTTACATTTGACGAGAGTCAAACTTAAATCTCTTGCTTGGAAGTCAATTATCCTAATCATTGGACTATAAGTGCAATCCATAATTCGGTGTGTTACGAACTTCTGAAAGAATAACAACATGTGCTACTAGTAATGGTGCCCAGCGTTGCTGGGCATAAGTTGAGAGCCTGTAAATGCTTTGGGATGCAGTGAGAAAAGCCCTATCCCTTTCCCTTTCCCTTTTGCTCTATCCCGCATTTCAGTTTTTCTTATGTTCTCTATTTTTTTTTTTTTTTTTTTTTTTTTTTTTTTTTTTTTTCCGTCTTTCTCACATGTTTCCTTGTTTTCCCATCCCTTTCCTTCCCCCTTCCCTGTTCCCGATAATCTTTTTCCCTTCCCTTTTGCTCCTTTCTCCACCTTTTCCCTCTTCTCTTTTTTCTTTGCCCTTTTCCCTTCCCCTTTCTCTTGTTTTATGCCTTCTCTTTTCCCCACCCTTTTTCCATGTCTTCCCTTTTTCTTAACCTTTTTCTCTTTCGCCCTTTTCCATGCCTATTTTCCCTTCTCTTTTCCTCGCCTATCACACTCACCCCGGTTTTTGGTCCACTGTTGAAAACATCAGTTTTGGTAGGTCTACATGTCCTGTTTTCAAAGAATCCTACATGTGGATTTGTGGAGGTATGGTTTTGTTCGATAATGGTGTTCTTTTTTCAGTGGACTAAAATATTACTAAAACAATCCACTGTAGGAAAGAATACTTGAATTTCTACATGTCTAATAATTCTATTGTCACATGTCTTTATAGATGTAGGAAAGAATATTTGATTCTCTACATGTCCTATACTTCCATTCACATGTCTTTATAGTAGTAGGACAGAGTACTTTATTTGCTAAGGCATTGTAGGAAAGAATACATGAATTATGACATGTGTAATACTTCTATTGTCACATGTCTTTATAGAAGTAGGAAAGAATACTTGATTCTCTACATGTCATATGCTTCCATGTCACATGTCTTTATAGTAGTAGGACGTAGTACTTTTATTTACTTGAAGGCATTGTAGGAAAGAATACATGAATTACGACATGTGTAATACTTCTATTGTCACATGTCTTTATAGAAGTAGGAAAAGAATACTTGCTTCTCTACATGTCCTATCCTTCCATATCCACGAGTCTTTATAGTGGTAGGGGCCAGTACTTGATTTGCTACATGTGATGCACGTGCATGATCACATGTCCTTATACTAGTATTCCATGTAAGACAAGCTACTTCAATTACTTAACACCTATTTTTGCATAACAAAACCATCAAGAATTTGATTTGTATTCCTTGAGGGTGCGGTGGACCGGTGCAAAAATGCAATATCTCATCTATTGTCCCTTTACCCCTCATGCTTATAGAAAACTAGAATGCAAAGGCATTATGAAGATCCCAAAATTGAATTGAACTGAATTTAACTTTAACATCCATGGGAACCAACAAGTCTATCAGATCCTTGTGCGTGCGTGCGTGCGTGAGAGAGAGAGAGAGAGAGAGAGAGAGAGAGAGAGAGAGAGAGAGAGAGAGAGAGAGAGAGAGAGAGAGAGAGAGAGAGAGAGAGAAGTGAAGTGAAGTGAATTGTATTATTTCGTCTTGTGAGACCATCAGGTCTATAAGACAGATTACATCCATACAAAAAAAATTATCCAAAACAAAAAATCTTATCATCGGGCCAAAGACTCATCATCGAAGTAACTTCCTGTCCGCTCTCCTCCTTCTCATCTCCACTAGATTCAATAGTATGTTTAATTGCTACATCTCGCAAGTCCAACATATCAATCAAAAAGCTACCCACCGTGGAGGCTGGCAAGTCGAAAAATTGTTGCAAAGTGGACATTTCAAAACCATACCTATCCCGTAGCGCTTGATATGCTGGGCAATGTATTATTGCATGTTCTTCGTCCTCCACTTCATCTGAGCCACATGCCCTACATGTTCGATACTCTCTCTGGATGTTGTACCATCTGCCAACTTCTACACTTAGGTGGTGCGCACTCAGACGCATCCTGCAGATAGCATGCCGTTTTTTTACAGAGATATTCTCATTCAAATAGTTCATCTCCTGGAGCGTTGGATTCATCTTTTCCCTATATTGCTGCATTTTAATACCAGGGGTGTGCCAGATTCTTCCTCGTATGGTCTCTTTTACCCAGTCCCGGATCCGATCCTTATTGCGTGCCAAGTCTTGGATGTGAATGCCCCATTTTCTTAACCAGATCATTCCATCTGCGTACCAGCCTTTCTCTATTGTCACATTCAAGCCCGGGCTCCGGATAACTATCTTCTTCCAAATCCTCCTAGCCCGCTAAGGTATGTTAGAAAATCGGCATAGTGCCGCACTCTAATCGCATCATATCGCGTTCCCCAAGATCATATCATATGGCGTGCGATCTTAACCCCAAGCTTCGGTGTGTAAAATTTCTTTTGCACCTTTTCTATCTTTTGCCGAGTTCTAGCGACAACCCAGACCCCGAACTTCCGCGACCATATAGCACCACCGGCCGTACTATTGTCTTGAACAACATCCTTTTTAGATGAAAATTCCAAATATGCGCCTTCAGCATTTCTTTTGCATAGCAAATAGTGCCTTTAGCCCCCATTGACTCTTTTGTTCAACTGCTTGATTCCATCTCAAGTGCTTGTCCACAATGAGTCCTAGATATTTATAAGAGCTAGCAATCTCGACTTCTTCCCCTTTGTAATAGAAAGCATAATTTTATCCGCATTAGTTCCAAACAACACTATCTTAGTCTTCTCCAAATTAACTTTCATTCCCTGTTGCAGTCACAAAAAAGTCCATGTGGAGGGAATGTGGAGAGAGAGAGAGAGAGAGAGAGGGAGAGAGAGAGAGAGAGAGAGAGAGAGAGAGAGAGAGAGAGAGAGAGAGAGAGAGAGAGAGAGAGAGAGAGAGAGAGAGAGAGAGAGAGAGAGAGAGAGAGAGAGAGAGAGAGAGAGAGAGAGAGAGAGAGAGAGAGAGAGAGAGAGAGAGAGAGTTTTGCTTTTTTATGCCTCAAATCCATTTTTTGAGCATATGCACATGATCTCAGGTCCCAATCAGCTCAAACATGCCACCAAGGTGGCTCAAACATACACAAGGTGGCTCAAGCATGCCACAAAGGTGGCTCCAACATGCCAAGGTGGCTCCAACATGCCACCACCTGGCTCTAACATGCCATGCAGGGCTCCAATATGCCAACGCGTGGGGTGGCAAACATGCCACCCATAGGCTCCACCATGCCACCTAGGCTCCAACATGCCAAGGTGGCTCACAAACATGTCACCTAGGCTTAAATATGCCAAGTTGGCTCAAACATGCCACCTAGGCTCAAAGATGCCACCCAGTAGCTCCCAACATACCATCTAGGCTCAAACATGCCAATGTGGCTCAAACATGCCACGTGGGCTCCAACATGCCACCTAGGCTCCAACATGCCAAGGTGGCTCAAACATGCCACCTAGGCTCCAACATGACAAGGTGGCTCAAACATGCCACATGGGCTCCAACATGCCACCTAGGCTCCAACATGCCAAGGTGGCTCAAACATGCCACGTGGGCTCCAACATGCCACGGCTCCAACATGCCAAGGTGGCTCTAACATGCCACCTAGGCTCAAAACATGCCAAGGTGGCTCCAACATGCCACCCTAGGCTCCAACATGCAAAATGACTCAAACATGCCACTTAGGCTCCAACGTTGCTCAAACATGCCACCTTTGGGCTCCAAAGATGCCACCTATGCTCCAACTTGCCAAGGTGGCTCAAATATGCCACGGTAGGCTCCAACATGCCACCTAGGCTCCAACATTCCTAGGTGGCTCAAACATGCCACATAGGCTCAAACATGCCATGCGAGCTCACTTAGGCTCCAACATGCCAAGGTGGCTCCAACATGCCACCTAGGCTCAAACGCGCCAAGGTGGCTCCAACATGCCACCTAGGCTCCAACATGCCACCTAGGCTCAAACATGCCGTGGCTCAAAACATGCCAAGGTGGGCTCAAACATGCCACCTAGGCTCCAACATGCCACCTAGGCTCCAACATGCCAAGGTGGCTCAAACATGCCAATGGGCTCCACCATGCCACCTAGGGCTCCAACATGCCAAGGTGGCTCACAACATGCCATCTAGGCTTAAATATGCCAAGTTGGCTCAAACATGCCACCTAGGCTCCAACATGCCAATGTGGCTCTAACATGCCACCTAGGCTCAAACATGCCACATGGGCTCCAACATGCCACCTAGGTTGCCAACATGCCAAGGTGGCTCAAACGCCACCTAGGCTCCAACATGACAACGCGTGGCTCAAACATGCCACATGGGCTTCAACATGCCACCTAGGCTCCAACATGCCAAGGTGGCTCAAACATGCCACTTGGGCTTTGGCATGCCAAGGTGGCTCTAACATGCCACCTAGGCTCAAACATGCCAAGGTGGCTCCAACATGCCACCTAGGCTCCAACATGACAAAATGGCTCAAACATGCCACCTAGGCTCCAACGTGTTTTGTCAAACATGCCACGCAAGCTCCAACATGCCACCTATGCTCCAATCTTCTGCCAAGGTGGCTCAAAATATGCCACGCCGGCTCCAACATGCCACCGCACCCTCCAACATTCCTAGGTCTTACGCCCGCGAAACTTGGTCTCGTGGTAATGTCGATGTTTTGAGTCCGGTTGGCGTTGAGTCGGATCACGCTCCGGGTGGGAGAGTTGCCCGTCCTGTGGCGGGGACCTTCCGAGAGAGGACCTTTGGGTCGAATCGCTCGAAGGTTTTAGGGCTCATGATCTTCGGCATCAACGCCCTCCCACTACCTCATGACATTGTGCAAGATCACGGTCCAATCGACTAGGTATGGCCTCCAAAACGTAAACCCCGTGCCTTGCCGGGTTATTGTAGGGGTTTACGTTATGGAGGTCGAAGTTTTATTCACGGCACTTGAGACATGGTCGGAGAAGCCGCAGTTGAAAAACAAGAAGCAATAGAAACCCACGAAAATGGGGTTTGGATTTGCAGGCGGCGCTTTCCTACCCGGTGCTCCTCCTCGGGCAAATGCCAATGCCTCCTTCCTCGAACCGGTTTCCCTATCCGACCGTTGAATCCACGCTTCAAGTAACTTGCTTCGAAAGGGTTCAAAAATTCAAGATCTGTCCGGGAGAACATACCGCAAAGCCGCCCTCAAGGTCGGCCAGTGTAGAAACCCAAGTATTTTGTCGTTCGGGCAGTACAAAGGCTCGGAATGGAGATTTGACTTAGCCATGTCGTCCAGAAACAAATAAATTACCCTAGGGACCAAGTTACCGCGGTCATTTTTGCGACAAAAGAAACACGAACCCTCTACATGGCGGTGATTCGCGCCCTCCCGCTAAGGCCAATTCACTACTTAGCGTGTTGGACATGAGCTACTTTGGCGCTTCCTAGAGCGGGGTGGTCTTCGCCCACGAAACTTGGTCTCGAGGGTAATGTCGATGTTTTGAGTCCGCTGGCGTGAGTCGGATCGCGGTTCAGGGGTGGGAGAGTTGCCCGCTCGTGGCGGGGACCTTCCAGAGAGGACCTTTGGGTCGAACTGCTTCTGGAAGGTTTTAGGGCTCCGTCTTCTGGCCTCAATGCCCTCCCACTACCTCATGACATTGTGCAAGATCCTGGTCCAATCTGACTAGGGTATGGCCTCCAAAACGTAAACCACTGTGGCCTTGCCAAAGTTATTGTAGGGTTTACGTTATGGAGGTCGAAGTTTTATTCAGTTGCACTTGAGACATGGTCGAAGCCGCAGTTGAAAACAAGAAGCAATAGAAACCCACGAAATGGGGTTTGGATTTACCGAGGCGTGCTTTCCTACCGCTGCTCTTCGGGGAGGGCAAATGCCAATGCCTCCCTTCCCGAACCCGTTTCCCTATCCGGCCGTTGAATCCACGCTTCAAGTAACTTGCTTCGAAAGCGGTTCAAAAAAAATTCAAGATCTGTCCCCGAGAACATATCAAACCATGAAAGCATCCTCATTCGGCCAGGTGTAGAAACCCAAGTGTTTTGTCGTTCGGGCGTTACAAAGGCTCAGGAATGAAGATTTGACTTCGCCACGTCGTCCAAAGAAACAGTGAAATTACCCTAGGGACCAAGTTACACGGTCATTTTTGCAGCAAAAGAAACACGAACCCTCTACATGGCGTGTCGCACCCTCCGCTAAGGCCAATTCACTACTCTAACGTGTTGGACATGAGCTACTTTGGCGCTTCCTAGAGCGGGGTGGTCTTACGCCCACCGAAACTTGGTGTCGGGGTAATGTCGATGTTTGAGTCCGTTGGCGGTCGGATCACAGTTCGGGGTGGGAGAGTTGCCCGCTTAAGTGGCGGGGAACCTTCGAGAGGAGGACCTTTGGGTCGAACCGCTTCGGAAGGTTTTAGGGGCTCCATGTTACGTCGTCAATGCCCTCCCACTACCTCATGACATTGTGCAAGATCACGGTCCAATCCGACTAGGGTATGGCCTCCAAAACATAAACCCCGTGCCTTGCCGAGGGTTATTGTAGGGTTTATGTTATGGAGGTCGAGGATTTTATTCGTTACGCTTGAGACATGGTCGAGAAGCTGCGATTGAAAACAAGAAGCAATAAGCCCAGCGAAATGGGGTTTGGATTTACCGAGGCGAGGCTTTCCTACCGGTGCTCCTCCGGAGGGCAAATGCCAATGCCTCCCTTCCCGAACCCGGTTTCCTATCCGGCCAGATTGAATCCACGCTTCAAGTAACTTGCTTCGGCGGGTTCAAAAAATTCAAGATCTGTCGGGAGAACATATCAAACCGCAAAGCGTCTACGCGATCGGCCGTGTAGAAACCCAAGTGTTTTGTCGTTCGGGCGAGAACAAAGGCTCGGAATGGAGATTTGACTTTGCCATGTCGTCCGAAACAAATAAATTACCCTAGGGACCAAGTTACGGTCATTTTTTGCAGCAAAAGAAACACGAACCCTCTACATGGCGTGATTACGCACCGGGCCAATTCACTCTGAGCCGTGTTGGACGCGAGCTACTTTGGCGCTTCCTAGAGCGGGGGTGGTCTTCTGCCCGCGAAACTTGGTCTCCGGGGTAATGTCGATGTTTGAAACCGTTGGCGGTCAGGATCGCAGTTCGGGGTGGGAGAGTTGCCCGTTCATGGCGGGGACCTTCCGTAGAGGACCTTTGGGTTGTCTTCTATACGGAAGGTTTTAGGGCTCCGTCTTCTGGCCTCAATGCCCTCCCACTACCTCATGACATTGTGCAAGATCCTGGTCCAATCTGACTAGGGTATGGCCTCCAAAACGTAAACCCTGTGCCTTGCCAGGTTATTGTAGGGTTTACGTTATGGAGGTCGGGCTTTGGTCCGTTGCACTTGGGACATGGTCGAGCAGCTCGCGTTTGAAAACACGAGGGCCGTAAAACGCGGAATGGGGTTTGGATTTAATCTCCTCCTAGTTTTGCAATTAAAAGTCTAGAGCACCTTATCGCATTAGCAAAATTGTTTGGGATCACTTTCGGGTTAAGCCAATAGATGAAACTCTGTTATTTCAGTTCTCATGGCTCCCCATGCATGTTTAGAAATGGTCCACCTAGTTATCAAAGAAGTCGACTACGTTTTGGCCTCCAAAACGTAAACCCTGTGCGTTGCTAGGTTATTGTAGGGTTTACGTTATGGAGGTCGAGTTTTATTCAGTTACACTTGAGGCATGGTCGAGAAGCTGCAGTTGAAAACAAGAAGCAATAGAAACTCACCGGAAATGGGGTTTGGATTTATCCTCCTCTCGATTAAGGTCGCAATTAGAAGTCAAGAACACATTTTGTAGTAGCAAATTTTTCTGAAATGATTCGGGATCGCCAATAGATCCAAAGTCTGTTATTTCAGTTGCCATGGCTCTGCATGCATGTTTGAAAAAGGTACACCAGATCCCAAGTGCAACTGACCACGTTTTGGCCTCCACAACGTAAACCCTACAATAACACGGCAAGGCACGGGTTTGCATTTTGGAGGCCATACCCTAGCGCATTGGACCAGGATCTTGCACAATGTCATGAGGTAGTGGGAGGGCGTTGGCCTTGAGGAAAGGCGGAGCCCTAAAACCTTCGATCCGGCCCGGTTCGAGTTGGGGAAGTGTGTCAGTTTTAAGTTCTTGAGATCCCTTTATTCTATTCCTTGCCAAACACCTCTACCAAAAATTTCAAAGGTTATCATATTTCTTGCATAGAGTCCTAGTCATCATGTCCATGTCACCACCATCTAGCCATGTCATCCAAAATTTGCCAACATCACCCAATAAAAAGACCAGAGATGGACATCTTTTCATTTTTGGCCTAGTCAAAACTTGGCCTTGCTTTCTTGGCATGCCATGTCACCACTTGGAGTGCCACATGGGCTTCAACATGCCACCTAACATGCCTCGTTGGCTCAAACATGCCGTCAGCCGGCTCCAACATGCCACTCACCCACATAGCTCAAACATGCCAAAGGTGGCTCTAACATGCCACCTAGGCTCAAACATGCCAAGGTGGCTCAAACATGCCACGTGGCTCCAACATGCCACCTAGGCTCCAACATGCCAAGGTGGCTCAAACATGCCAAACATGCCACCTAGGCTCCAACATGACAAGGTGGCTCCAAACATGCCACATGGGCTTCAACATGCCACCTAGGCTCCAACATGCCAAGGTGGCTCAAACATGCCTCCAGGTGGACTCCAATATGTCACGTGGGCTCCAACATGCCAAGGTGTCTCAAACATGCCACCTAGGCCCAAACATGCCAAGGTGGCTCCAACATGCCACACGGGCTCCAACATGCCACCTAGGCACTCAATTGGCCTTAAAGGTGGCTGAATACTACCATGTTAAAATATTTCTTTTGTTGCAAAAATGGCCAGGTGTAACTTGGTTCCTAGGGAATTTCGCCTGCTTCGGACGACATGGCGTCGAATCTCCATTAGAACCTTTATATCTGCCCAAATGACAAAACACTTGGGTTTCTACACATTCAACCGCATATTAGTGCATAGGTGGCATGCACGAGCCACCTTGGCATATTTGGAGCCCATATGGCATGTTTGAGCCTAGGTGGCGTGTTGGAGCCCACGTGACATATTGGAGTCCGTGGCATGTTTGAGCCATCTTGGCATGTTGGAGCCTAGGTGGCATGTTGGAGTCCACGTGGCATATTTGAGCCACCTTGTTGGAGCCCGCGTGGCGTGTTTAAGCCACCTTGGCATGTTTGAGCCTAGGTGGCATGTTGGCCTCCACATGGCATGTTTGAGCCACCTTAGCATGTTTTGACATAGGTGGCATGCTTGAGCCACCTTGGCATGTTGGATATGTGGCATGTTGAAGCCTAGGTGGCATGTTGGAGCCCACGGGGCATGTTGGAGCCCACGTGGCATGTTTGAGCTACCTTGGCATGTTAGAGTCCATGTGCATGTTTGAGCCACCTTGGCATGTTGGAGCCTAGGTGGCTTGTTTGAGCCACCTTGGCATGTTGGAGTCCACATGGCATGGTTGAGCCACCTTGGCATGTTGGAGCCCAGGTGGCATGTTTGAGCCATATTGGCATGTTGGAGCCCACGTGGTATGGTTGAGCCACCTTGGCATATTGGAGCCTAGGTGGCATGTTGGAGCCTGTTGGAGCCTAGATGCCATGTCACCCAAAAATTTGTCAACGTCACCCCATGAAAACCAAAGATGTACATCTTTTCATTAATGGCCTAGTCAAAACTTCGACATTGCTTACTTGGCATGCCATGCCACCAAGCTGGAGGGCCACATCATTTTTTTCCATGCCCTTTGCCGGTGTCACATGTGGAGCGACATCAAGATTCCATTATAAACATTTATTACCTATGGGTTTGTAGACCTAACTTTGTAAAGAATGTTTCTATGGTTATCAAAGAATCATTCTAGAAGTACAAAGGACCAAGGATTGATCATATCATGGGCCACAAGTTTACCTTATTATATGGCGCCAAGTAAAAATGCTAGAAATGCATATGTAGCATTTCCAAACTCTAGGCACCTAGAAGAAAATGCATTGATATTACCCACAAGAAAACTTGTCATAAGATTTCGATGTCTTGACTTACCCATAGGAAAACTTGTCACAAGATTTCGATGTCTTGACTTTGATTCTCGACTTTTGACGAGAGATTTTCAATTTCAACCCCAAAATCCCAACACTCATTGAGAATGAAAAATATGTTCCAGCCATATTATTGGCTATGGCCATATGGCTTGAACATTGGAGGAAAATAGTTAGGTTGAAAACTAAAATTGAGAATTAAAATGTGTGGTGGAAAAATACCCCATCAAATATGAAATGTGAGAATAACGGTTCAGATTTGATGAAAATAAACGCCCGAGATGGTGATCTTGAATGCATCATCTTATTGGCTCTGTTTTTAGCGGCAGTTCTTGACAATAGAGATGGGCCAGCTGAAGATCGCGATCCTCGCCATATGATTTTCTTGGCTAAAAATGAAGGGTGAGATTAATGGATAAGATTTTTATCACCGCCATTGCTTTCTTTTTCCAGCTTTGAGCATCTTTCTCAGGCTAAGCTATGGCTATGGTTCGTATGGCGATCGAACCCCGCTGCAGATTCCGCCCGAAAGCATTTCAGCCCAAGCATTTCACTTCTCAACCTTTTCAAGTTTCTTCATGGCGGGTCTGCTGACTCGCAATGCCATCGCCTTCATTTTTTCTACAACTTCTTCAAATCCGGTTGCCTATTCATTCTTTTCTATTCTTTTTATCTCCAGAGCTCAAAACTTGACAAATATTTTTTGCCCAGATTCTGGATGGGGCAAAGCGGAGGCCTTAGGGGAGCTCCGTTTGAGAAATCGAGGAGCAAATTTGATCCCCGGCTACTCCTCTTTTTGCGATTAGGGTTTCAAGCACCTAGGGCAAATGGATCTTGTGCCTTTGTTTCTTCTTGCGAACAAAGATCTAGAGGTTCTTTTTTTTTTCGTTTATTTTCTATGCCGCGAGAGCGGATCTAAGAAGTTTTTGCATGATAAGTCGGTCGGGCCCGGTCCAAAAGCATTAGTGGGTTTGGTTAGGTACGTAGCGAGGTTGAAGGAAGAAAAATATAGCAAACTAATATGGCGGTGGCGGTGGCGAGGCGCGGCTATGGTCCCTTTTCCTTAATCATGCCCTTCTCCCCTCGAATCTACTCCATTTTATGCTTCATCTTGGCCCTTCTTGATCCCAAATCCGTTTTTTACGTCACGAGGTGGGCGATTTTTTGAATCTTCTAGTATCACGGTTAATTCTTCTTGTATTTAGTTTTTTTTGTAAAAGCTCAAAATCCTGAAGCAATAGGCCTCTTAATGGTGCTTGGAGCTTGCCACTTTCGACCCTTGGGTTCAAATCCCATCTTGGCAGTCTGCGGTGAGTACATCATACCTTGAACCTTTCAGCGGTTCATGCCTTTTTGCTTGGATAATGCAGCGGAATAAAATAAATGACATGGATCTGGAATATTTGTTACAAGATGATTTTTGTTGGCTCTGTGCTAGAGAGTTTACAGCAGAGTCCAATGAAATGGATCTGGAATATTTGTTACAAGATGATTTTTGTTGGATCTGTGCTAGTGAATTCTGGCCCGAAGTCCGATATTGATTTAATGTTGGTTTCTTTCTTGAGGCGGGATAGCCATACCACGAACTTGGCTTGTAAAATGGAATGTAAACATCATTTGGAATTATGGAATGTAATCTCTGGTTTTAATTGTTAAATATTAAAGATATGTTCTTGTATTGTAAATATTAAAGATATGTTCTTGTATTGTAAATATGAAAGTAATTTTAATTGTTTGTTTTCTATAGTTTTAGTTTTATAAGTGTCCACACTTGTACCCTTGGAACTTAACACAAGAACTTATGATAAAAAATTTGCCAACCTTAGATATGTGGCATAAAATAAAGAATGTTTGTGGAATCAAGCACTTAGATATAATGGTCAAAAGACAATACTCGGTTTCCAAAAAATAATTCATCTTGAAAAAATAAAATATGATTATGTTGGCTTTAAATTGTGATTTGTATTAATTTTTATTTGAGTGTGCCACGTGTCAATGTTTGATTGGTTATTAGATATTAAAAACAATGCATTGTTTTACTTGTGACATTGTTTCTCCGTAGCGTAAACAACGCATTGTTTTACTTGTAACATTGCTTCTCTGGCGTGTAGTATTGCTTTATCTATATGTCCATTTTTTTTTTCTAATTATGTCGTTTTTAAAATTTTGATCCAAAAACAACGCTAGAAATGAAAGGCCATGTGTGGGGTTTTTTTTTTCTTCCGCAAAAACAACATTTGAAAACAATTATTTAAAAAAATGATGCGTCTACTTTCTAATTTCTACATGCCACATTGAGGAAAACAACATTTGAAAACACATTGTTTTTTTATACAAAACATGTGGATTTCTTGAAAATTATGTATATTTTTTTGGGAAAACAATGTCAACTTAAAAAAACTACAAATAGAGAAAAAAAAACACACAAATGGAAAAGAGAAAAACAACTGTCTTTTTTAGTTTTCCACTTGTACGAATATTCGAACCTACATGTGCTATTCAGTGATGACTTTATCATCCTCTAGCTTCTTCTAGACTATAGAAATTGTGGCGATTGTTTCCTATTTTTCCAACATTTCTATAGAAACGAATTTAGTAGAATTGGATGTTTTACCATAAAATTGAGGCTTTTACAGTAAAATGTGCATTAATTTGGCGAATTTACTATAATTGGGATGCAATATCATCAAATTTTGGCGATTTTATGAAGTTCTTTAGCATACACATCCTAGTAAACCATCGAATCCAGATTTTAAAAAATGGTAAAATATAGCAACTTTACGAAGTTTCACACCTTAAAGTCATCACTGGTGCTATTTACAAGACAAACAACGTGTGGCTACTCTAAAAACAACAGTCAAGAAGGAAAAAAATACACGTTGACAAAAAATCACAAAAACTATGTCAATTTTTTCTACGCGTGGCTTTTTTCTGCCAAAAGACCACCGTGGGATTTTTTGCCAAAAAACCACTGTCTCTTTGTGCAAATCCCATAAGCGGGCCCGTGGACTTTTGGGGCCATTTTGGTGTTGTTTTTGGCATAAAACAACACTTCCGCATAACTAAAAAAACTAGCAACCAAAAATTCGGGTCAAGCGTGGATATTTTCTCCCTTCGCCCTTTTTTACCTTCGGTCCATCTCCTCACCCTTTCCCTTTTCCCATGTTCTTTGTCTTTCCTCCTTTTCCCATTTCCTTTTTCCTCTTCCTTCCATTCCTTTCCTTTTTCTTTTTCCCCCTTTTACCTTTTTCCCTTTTCCCATGCCTTTTTTCCCTTCACATTCTCTTTTTCCCTTCCCTTTTCCTTTTTTCCTTTTCTTTCCCTTTTCCTTTTTCCCCTTTTCCATTTTCCTTTTTCTTTTCCCCTTTTCCCCATGCCTTTTACCTTTTCCTTTTTTCCTTTTTTCCTTTCACCACCCTTACTCTTTTTCCTTTTCTTTTCCCTTTTTTCTTTTTTCCCTTTTCCTTTTACCCTTTCCCTTTTCCCCATGCCTTTTTGCCCTTCACATTCTCTCTTTCCACTTCCCTTTTCCTTTTTTCCCTTTTCCCTTTTCCCCCTTTTTTTTTTCCTTTTCCTTTTTGCCTTTTTCCTTTTCCCCATGCCTTTTTCTTTTGCCCACCCTTTCTCTTTTCCTTTTCTTTTCCCTTTTTCTTTTCCCTTTTCCTTTTTACCCTTTTCCCTTTTCCCCCATGCCTTTTGCCCTTCACATTCTCTCTTTTCCACTTCCCTTTTCCTTTTCCCCTTTTCATTTACCCTTTCCCCTTAAGATATCGGCCCGCGCGGACCAATCGGTGTTGGTAAGTCGTGGCAATAAATCTAGGCCTTAAATGCATCCGGATGATCAATTCAAATTAGGGCTCGATGCACTCCATAATTCCACCCGGTATAACATTATAATATAAGATGCATCCATTTTTTAATATTAACTCTGGAAGAAGATTAACAAAAAAGTGCCATGGATGCATTTTTTATGACCAAGTCCAGATAACTTGCAAATGCATTTTAACTATTCAGAGCAGACTCTACTACATGCATTTGCCGGGAGTCGAACCCGAGTCTTTTGCTTGAAAGTCAATTATCCTAACGATTGGACTACAAATGCAACCCAACATTTAGTGCATCATGAACCTCTAGATCAGGATTAACAAAGATATGCTTTGCATGCCAGTTTACAACCAAGTCCAGATGGCTTCCAGTTGGACTACAAATGCAACCCAATGTTTCGTGGATTATGAATTCCTGAAAAAGGATTGAATAAAGATGTGCTTTGCATGCTTTTTTAACCAACTCCAGATGACTTCCAGAGGCAATATGTCTTCCAATAGCCAGGATCTATTGTTTACATTTGACGATAGTCAAACTTAAATCTCTTGCTTGGAAGTCAATTATCCTAACCATTGGACTATAAGTGCAATCCATAATTCGATTATTATTATTAACAAAGAATAACAACATGTGCTATACATGCATTTTTTAATATGAACTCCTGGAAGAAGATTAACAAAAAAGTGCCATGGATGCATTTTTTAGGCCAAGTCCAGATGACTTGAAACGCGTTTAACTACTCAGAGCAGACACTACTACATGCATTTGCCGGGAGTCAAACCAGGGTCTATTGCTTGGAAGGCAATTATCCTAAACATTGGACTACAAATGCAACCCAACATTTAGTGCATCACGAACTTCTAGATGAGTATTAACAAAGATGTGCTTAGCATGCCAGTTTACAACCAAGTCCAGATGGCATGCAACCCAACATTTCGTGGATTATGAATTCCTGAAAAAAGACTGAATAAAGATGTGCTTTGCATGCTTTTTTAACCAACTCCAGATGACTTCCAGAAGCAATATGTCTTCCAATAGCCAGAATCTACTGATTACATTTGACGAGAGTCAAACTTAAATCTCTTGCTTGAAAGTCAATTATTCTAACCATATTGGACTATGAGTGCAATCCATAATTCGGTGTTCTGAAAGAATAACAACATGTGCTATGCATGCATTTTTTAATATGAACTCCTGGAAGAAGATTAACAAAGAAGTGCCATGGATGCATTTTTTAGGACCAAGTCCAGATGACTTGCAAACGCGCCATGGATGCATTTTTTAGGACCAAGTCCAGATGACTTGCAAATGCATTTAACTACTCAGAGCAGGCTCTACTACATGCATTTGTCGGGAGTCGAACCCGGGTCTATTGCTTGGAAGGCAATTATCCTAACCGTTGGACTACAAATGCAACCCAACATTTAGTGCATCATGAACTTCTAGATGAGGATTAACAAAGATGTGCTTTGCATGCCAGTTTACAGCCAAGTCCAGATGGCTCCCAGTTTGACTACAAATGCAACCCAACGTTTCGTGGATTATGAATTCCTGAAAAAGGATTGAACAAAGATGTGCTTTGCATGCTTTGTTAACCAACTCCAGATGACTTCCAATGCAATATGTCTTCCAATAGCCAGGATCTACTGTTTACATTTGACGAGAGAAACTTAAATCTCTTGCTTGGAAGTCAATTATCCTAACCATTGGACTATCCATGCATTTTTTAATATGAACTCCTGGGAGGCCATAGATGCATTTTTTAAGACCAATTCCAGATGACTTGCAAACGCGTTTAACTACTCAAAGCAGACTCTACTACATGCATTTGCTGGGAGTCGAACCCGAGTCTATTGCTTGAAAGGCAATTATCCTAACCACTGGACTACAAATGCAACCCAACATTTAGTGCATCATGAACTTCTAGATGAGGATTAACAAAGATGTGCTTTGCATGCCAGTTTACAACCAAGTCTAGATGGCTCCCAGTTTGACTACAAATGCAACCCAACGGTTCGTGGATTATGAATTCCTGAAAAAGGATTGAACAAAGATGTGCTTTGCATGCTTTTTTAACCAACTCCAGATGACTTCCAGATGCAATATGTCTTCCAATAGCCAGGATCTACTGTTTACATTTGACGAGAGTAAAACTTAAATCTCTTGCTTGGAAGTCAATTATCCTAACCATTGGACTATCAGTGCAATCCATAATTCGGTGTGTTACGAACTTCTGAAAGAATAACAACATGTGCTATGCATCCATTTTTTAATATGAACTCCTGGAAGAAGATTAACAAAAAAGTGCCATGGATGCATTTTTTAGGACCAGTTCCAGATGACTTGCAAACGCGTTTAACTACTGGGCAAAAGTATGCTAGTGGGGTGCAAAAGCACGCGTCCGGACGCATGCTTTTAGCACCCCTGCTTCCTGCTTTTTTTTGGGTGCTCGTGGGTGCTGGTGGGTTCGTTTTTTTACACCCTTCATTTGTTAAGAGTAGCATCGATTTCATTAGATTGGAGTCTGATTAGTGCGCAGAAATGACCCAAACTTCAAATTGGCATGTGAATCTCCAATTAGTTGCTCAATCCATCGTATCTTTTCATAAAACTTATCCACCAAGGTAGGATTGTCATTTCGACCATATTCAGCCTAAAAGCCCCATCTAATTTTGCTTAAATTGGGCTGACTTAAGAGATTTCTAACTGTTTTACAAAAAACTTGTTGCAAGAATGGTTTTTCTTTAATTTTTCACTCAATATCCCAAATTAGGTTCTGAAATTTTGCACGTAGGATATGGGTGCATGGCCGATTATGAAAAACGAAAAGCCCGGTGATTTAGCTTAATTTGGGCTGAATTAAAAAATTCTTCACTGTACCAAAACTGCTGCAGAAATGGTTTTTCTCTAATTGCTCACACAAGGTTCTGAAATTTTGCACGTAGGATATGGGTGCATGGCTGATTATGAAAATCTGAAAAGCCCCATCTAATTTAGCTTAATTTGGGCTGAATTAAGAAATTTTGTTTTGTTTTACCAAAATTGCTGCAGAAATGGGTCTCTAATTGCTCACTCAATATTCCAAATTAGGCCCTAAAATTTTGCATGTATGCTCGAATTGCATGGCCGATTATGAAAAACAAAAAAAAAAAGTGCTGGAAACTGCTGGGTGCTGCATCGCGTTTATTTGATACCCACCAGCATACTTTTGCCCTACTCAGAGCAGACTCTACTACATGCATTTGCCGGGAATCGAACCCGGGTCTATTGCTTGGAAGGCAATTCTCCTAACCGTTGGACTACAAATGCAACCCAACAATTAGTGCATCATGAACTTCTAGATAACGATTAACAAAGATGTGCTTTGCATGCCAGTTTACAACCAAGTCCAGATGGCTCCCAGTTGGACTACAAATGCAACCCAACGTTTCGTGGATTATGAATTCCTGAAAAAGGATTGGACAAAGATGTGCTTTACATCCATTTTTTAATATGAACTCCTGGAAGAAGATTAACAAAAAAGTGCCATGGATGCATTTTTTAGGACCAAGTCTAGATGACTTGCAAACGCGTTTAACTACTGGGCAAAAGCATGCTAGTGGGGTGCAAAAGCACGCGTCCGGACGCATGCCTTTAGCACCCCTGCTTCCTGCTTTCTTTTGGGTGCTCGTGGGTGCTGGTGCTGGTGGTGTTAAGAGGATTCTTCAGCCAAGAATCATTCCACATTGCTCGAATTTTCCATCAGATTAGCATCGATTTCATTAGATTGGAGTCTGACTAGTGCGCAGAAATGACCCAAACTCCAAATTGGCATGTGAATCTCCAATTAGTTGCTCAATCCATCATATCTTTTCATAAAACTTATCCACCAAGGTGTTACGAACTTCTGAAAGAATAACACGTGCTATGCATGCATTTTTCAATATGAACTCCTAGAAGAAGATTAACAAAAAAGTGCCATGGATGCATTTTTTAGGACCAAGTCCAGATGACTTGCAAATGCATTTAACTACTCAGAGCAGACTCTACTACATGCATTTGCCGAGAGTCGAACCCGGGTCTATTGCTTGGAAGGCAATTATCCTAACCGTTGGACTACAAATGCAACCCAACATTTAATGCATCATGAACCTCTAGATGAGGATTAACGAAGACGTGCTTTGCATTCCAGATGGCTCCCAGTTGGACTACAAATGCAACCCAACGTTTTGTGGATTATGAATTCCTGAAAAAGGATTGAACAAAGATGTGCTTTGCATGCTATTTTAACCAACTCCAGATGACTTCCAGAGGCAATATGTCTTCCAATAGCCAGAATCTACTGATTACATTTGACGAGAGTCAAACTTAAATCTCTTGCTTGGAAGTCAATTATCCTAACCATTGGACTATAAGTGCAATCCATAATTTGGTGTATTACGAACTTCTGAAAGAATAACAACATGTGCTATGCATGCATTTTTTAATATGAACTCCTGGAAGAAGATTAACAAAAAAGTGCCATGGATGCATTTTTTGGGACCAAGTCCAGATGACTTGCAAACGCTCTGGAAGTTAGCACTCCAGATGGGTTAGTATTTCGTGTCTAGAGTAGAGCCACCCTAGAACCTTTGTTGAACATCTTGAACCCTAATCAAGGAACCCTAACTGTTAGTTAGATATGTATGATTAGGTTAAGATGTTCATATGATATTGATCATGATGTAACGTAAGTGATATTGGTTGATCATGTTGCTCCTCTTGTATTGGGAAGGGGGGTAGAGACTTAGGGCCATATGTAGTATGTTCCTAATATAGATCCCTTAGTTCCTATTAGTTGCGGCCTATGTATAGGAACCCACCGGGCTATGGAAGCTATGATGTGACTCAGCACTACACAACGGGGCTAGAGGCAAGATGGAGGGTGGATCCCTGCCGAGTGGGGGCATCGGGGGATCCCATAGTGGGCTAGGCTTATGGTCGGTCACTTCGTGTGGGCCGAGCATGGGTCCGACACCTCCTGGGGCAATGGTGTCGCCCTGCCTCTCAAGAGTTGCAAGTGTCAGCTTGGCTCTTGTTTTGGGGGGTTCAGTCGGGTACGAATCGTGCGTCGTCACGATTCTCTAGCCGCCCGTGGAGCCTCCAGACCCCGGGAAGGGGAGATGCAACCCTTCCTATCTCGTCAGACCAGGGAGATGCAACCTGGAGTAGTCCTGATGGGTGATGCCATGGGATTGCGTATCCGAAGGTTAGAGTCACGCCACAGCTTGATCTAGCCCATCTGCAAAGTATGCACAGGAGGGGCGGATGGAGTGGTCAACCCTAGCCATTGTCTTATGCCAGCCCCGCCATTGCCATGACTCGGTCTGCTCTATCTTGAGGCTTAGCCGGTCAGTCATCCTCCTTATGAGTCTGAGCCTGGGTAGGAGCTATCATGTTTTACGGTTTATGATTATCATCTTTGCACTGGTATATGTGTGATGGACTACCCTTCGAGGTAGTATTTATATGTTTGATGCTAGTTCTGACGTGTTTATCGCTTCCGCTGATCTAGGAGCCCATAGGGGAAGGGCGCGCAAGACACCTTCGTGTCCCCTTCCTGCACTCGGATCACTTCAGAGTGCGGGGTAGACGAAGGGCCTGTGCGGTTGTTGAGCCGGACGGGGGATTTCCTGCCGAGTGTACGGCCGGGCGCCGTATGTTTAGCAGGGAGCGTCACAATGGTATCAGAGCGATGTTCTTGGTTGACCAGGAACTAGCACTGACCAAGACCATGAAAAGTAGTCTAACAGGCCTATAGGGCTGTGAAATAAAAATTTCCACCTTTCTCCTAGGTAGTGGGTCCGAAAGTAGGTTAAGTGTTAGACGAAGGAATGAATGAGTCAAACTCACCTTCTAGTAAAATTGGAGTGAAAATTATGCATCTGCATCAAATTTCACCTAAAATGGGTCGAAGAATTATGCCAATCTGAGACACTTCAAACTATTAGGAAATTTGAAATTCTAAAGGTATAATACGAATTTAAGTATGTGTATTAGAAATTAAATATATAGTAATAATAAGGGTACTATGGTGTAATTAATAAGGGGGGCTAATAAGTAGGCCTATTAATGGTAGGGAATATTCCCAGGAACCCTCTTTTTTTAAATATCCCTGACACCTCATTTTCCCTCCAACCTTTTCCTCCACCATCTCTCTCTTGCTCAGCCTTACGTCATCCGTTTTCCACACCGTTAAGTATGGCCCGAACCAAACAGACAGTTAGGAAGGTAGGGGAGAGGCCTACGCTCTCGATGGCGCAGGCAGCAGCGGGTCGGCACACCAAGCAGGTTCCACCTCACCTTCGACCCAAGCCTGGTGACGAATCGCTCCCCTCCAGCAGTGATGACACCTTCCACGTCTCGGAAGAGGAGGCGCCCGGCGGCCGTAGTTCTTTCGTCGGCGGTACCCAGAATCGGGCGAAGTCCCCGCACTTTGGGCCCTCGTCGGACACCGAGGTGGAAGAGCAGGTGGAAGAGCAGCCCCAGCACCAAACTCGAGGCAGCTCCTTCTCGCACCAAAGAAGAAGGGCAAGGAGAAGGTTGCAGAGTGGCTTGAGGACGTGGCAAAGACGAAAAGAAGAGAGAGAGGGAGCCGCTTGAGAGGAGAGGCGGACCAAGAGAAGAAACGACGCCCCTCGCCGGACCGCTGCGGATTGAGGAGCCCCCCGCCGCGAAGAGGAGGAGGTGCATGAAGGAGGAGACGACGAGGAAGAAGAGGGAGGAAGGGGACGCAAGTCGCCGGGAAACGCCAAACTCCTCGACGCGAAGACTTCACCTTACCCGGCGGCCTGCCACCTGGTGTGGTCAAGAAGCGTATATGGCGAGGACACCGCTCGCCTTACGGAGAGCCGCCGTGATGTGCCCCAAGGCATACGAAGAATACCTCCGCCGCTGACGGCGTATAACGACCGTATTGCCGCCGTAATCGCCCAATGCTACGCGAAGGGGGGTCAAAAGAAAGAACCAGCCCAAGCCGCCACCGCCATAACCAGAGAAGCCCAAGAAGGTCCACCATGGACCAAACTCCCCGCACGCCCGAGTTTTTTGGGAGATTAAGCACTTTCAACAGTGCACTAATCTCCTGATTAGGAAGGCACCTTTCGAGCGGCTCATGCGAGGAGGTGATCACGTGGAGTTCGTCACCGACTATAGAGTGGCGCCCCTCACGACAAAGGGTCTTTGGTAGTAGGCTGGAGGCCGAAACTCACCCAATTGTTCGAGGAAGGAAACCTCTGCGCAATCCATGCGAAGATGGTAATGCTGATGCCCAAGGACTTATACTTGGCGCGCCGTATCCGCAAGGAGTACCCTTGAGGATATAATTTTGTGTAAATTAATGTAATTGATAAATTTTCCCCTATCTATATATAGTAATAAAAGCAAAATGTAGTTTGTGCAGGGCATCTCGGCCGTCAATTTTTTCCCAAGAACTTTCATTTTGAGCCGTTCGGTTGTTAGTTATTATTTTGACTTTTTAGGCTCAATGTCTAATAGCTATTCCATTGCAACAACAACAACCTGAGCTATGGTGATGCCTTTCCTTTTTCGATTTGGTGCCGTGGTAAGCTTGTAAACATTTTCCCCGAGTCCGAGTTGCTTATGGCCAATAACGTATGGGTAATCAAACTAATTTTTGCAATGCAAGAACCACCGTGGAATTTCAGAATCGTATTTTTTGCATGTAACGGCACATCCGGCACATCCGGCAAACTTCAAATTATGGAGCGACCAATCGTGGCGCCATGGTTTCCAAATCCATTTCGCCTTGGCCATGCCAAATCCGCGGTCTTGCCCTATTATCCTGAAAAGGTTCGGGCAAATGTGACGGACTAAGTTTTGCAAGGCAAGAACCACTACAACGACAATTATGGTCTGATTGCTTGCCGGATTCATGTAAGCTTCCAAATCATTGAAATCTTTGTTTGCTGGAACAAATTTTGCTCTTATAATTAAGTTATAACTTACTAGAATAAATTATAGATTAGGTACTTGGTGTTGGAGATCTATCTTATCTCGGATAACCTAGATCATCTTTAGTTTTTTAAGATGGCCCATGGATGCAAATTACCATTTCACTTCATTTTATTTCATTTCGTTATATGTCATTTTCCATTCCTTGCTAGAATATGGAGGAAGAAGACAAACGTCCTTATCCACTACAAGAGAGCAAAAGCATAACTAAGCAAAGTAAGGTAAGAAACTCATGCCATGCCATGTTTTTTGAAGGATTCGCTATTTCTTTGTTTTCTATTTTACTTTGCCATTCTACCATATCCACTTTAACGTTGTCCATTCGTTCAACTAATTTTCATGTGTGATATGCACTATCTGAGATGTAATTTTGACGGGGTATGCTAGAGTAGATGGAACGAAGAAATGAATGATTTAGAACCTGATCAGGTGAGAAAATTTAGGAATTTTTATTAGTCATTAGCTTCAATATGGTTCTTGATTTCGTTATATCCATATCCAGTGTCAATTCCAAGTATGATTTTATGATTTCTAAGAGCCCATGTCTAAAGTATTTTACGATGATTTTAAGTTGCGGAATCAAAGCTTTGAATATTGACATTATATGGCAGCCATTATGTTATCTTCATACTCTTTGCCCTCGCCACAAAGGGCCAGCCATAATAAGGCTCTTGAATCTTTTTGGTGGAAAATAAGATGGCATTATTATTAGATCTGCAATCAACCTTTCTCCAAATAAAAAATCTGTTTCTTCAACTGCCCACGTCAACTGATTAAGTAGTATTAATCCCTCTCATTAATCTCGGCCTTACTCCTTAATGTAATAGACTTGTGGATGAATACGATTTTTGGAGAGCATGTCTATTTATGTTCTGTATCAACATTGCAAATGTCATCCTCCCACCATTTTGGTTCCACTCTCGACAAATTTTGGACAAGAGGAGCATTTTCTTGAGAACATAGTTTGCATCTTGCACAAATGAGGAAAATAAAAATTTGGATTCTCGCCAAGCATGCACATGTTCAAATTTGTGACTTGGACTAGAAGCTAAAACCTTCTTTGGGAATCATATTATGCCTATGCTTGTTGAATGCAAAGAGGTGTCACAGGGCCTTTAATATATTGCTTCATCGGAATGAACATTCCCGGACTTCCTTGATATCCGGGTACATAGAATGCGGGCAGCCACAACATGCTCTCAATATGTATCGAAAAATGCAATATGATGGTGCGGATGCTAGCTCAAGATACATTTGCAACCTCATTGAAGGCATGTGCTAGGAGCATGGTCGAAAAGATTCATCTAGAAATCAAGGAGAAGAGGCTTGATAAAGACATTTTCATTTGTAACATATTGGTGGACATATATGCCAAATGTGGCCCAGTATTAGAGGCATGAGAGGTGTTTGATAAATTGCTAATCCAAGACATGGTTTCATGGAATGCCCTCATTACAGGATATGCTGAAAATGGGCTTGAAATTGAAGCCCTTAATTCTCAAGCGATGCAAGCTAGCAATGTTTCCCCGACACATACACATATGTTTGCAGTTTGAAAGCATGTGACAATGTTAGGGTGATTGATAAAGGCCATGAAATATAACATGATATCTCTAAAAGTGGACTTGACAAAGATGTTTCTGTTGGTAATGCTTTACTTGGTATGTATGCGAGATGTAGTTCACTTATAGAGGGAAGAGAGGTCTTCAATACATTGCCGATTCGACAAGGTTGCATCTTGGACCACGCTAATTGCAAAGATATATATTGAGAATGGATCGGGTCAATAAGCTTTGAAATGCTTTGAGGAGATGCTATGGATGGGGCATGTTACCGATGCAGAATGTTTGCTTGTATTCTCAAAGCATGTGGTAGTATCGGTGATGTAGACAAGGCACAAGAAATCCTAACTCGGATTGCAGAAAAAGGTTATGAAAAAGACCTCTCGATTGGGAATACATTGGGATACATATGCTAAATGTGGTTTCCCTGCAAAGGCTCGTGATGCTTTTCATAAGATGCCAGTTCGAGATGTTTCAGATGTTTTGAGCAGATACAACAGGATAATTTGTCTCTGAATGTACATACTTTTGTTCCTGCAAGAATAAAATGTGTCAGATGAAAATTCTTCCTGGTAAGGTTACAGTCAGTTTCAATTTCAGTCTTCTAATGATGAATGCCTATGAATCAAGTGCTTATGTTTCCCTTTGTTAAAAGAATAGGTAACACACATGTACTTTCTAAGAAGGATGAACATATTCAACATATCACAACTAAGCAAACACCATTAATCTAAATTACGAACTAATAGACTCAACGTCTATACTAATACTAACTAAAGAGACCGAACTGCAATTTACAAAATAATAATAGACAAATGTCGATGTGTACTAATTGCAGTTAATAATATACAATATGCATTAAGGACATAGCCGTTACACTTCAAAAGTTGAAATCACTTTCGAGAAAGTGCAAGAGTTTCAACCGAGAACTAAATAGGTATGACAACCTCGCAAGACAATGTCAATACAAAGATTCACGATAAATGCACATCGTTATGAACATTCTACTTCCTAAATTGTGTTCTATTCTATTCTATTCTATTCTATTAAAACTTTAAGCCAAAAAAAAGTAACCATATTCAAACTATATATGCCCAATTAAATGTTCTCAACCAAAACGTGTTTTATGTTTGAACTTAATCTGACGGAAAGCCCAGCAACGCTGGGCACTTTTTCTAGTCTATATATAATAATAAAGGCGTTTTGTGATAGTCTGTGCGCAATCTTGTGTGTTGAATTTTTTAACTTATTTTTATCCCTTGATTTTGGCTTTTGGCAGTTTTGTTTGATACGACGACTCTGGCTCTCTTCTTCCCACAAATCTGGGCGTCTTCTCTTTCCAGTTCCTGTTGCTGAATGCCGGAATGGGGTTCTTGGGTCTTTCATGGAGCCCTAAATCTGATCATTCAGGCTTAGATTTCATTTAGTCTTTGTATTCGTATTGAAGAAGAACATGGCAGAAGGTTCTAACCGGAGCCGTTCTGGCGAATCCTCACCACCCAAAAGAGCCGTTTGCATGCCCAAGTGGGCGATTCCGACATTTCTTTTCTTCTTCTTGTAGCGCACCATCACTGCGAAATGGAAAATGGAAACAATAATCAACAAAATGAAAACCAGCAGGGCCGAAAGGACAAGGGTAAAAAAATGATGGTGCAGAGTCAGCTGCTAATCCGCTTTGCATTAGTGTATCTCTGTTTTCACAGAGATCCGATGTTCTATGAACATAAGCGATTGATCACCAGGTCTATCCGGGATTTCGAAATTCAAGACCTTGGTATGTGATCTCCAGTTTCTTATTGTTATGCTATGATAACTCTTGTGATCTCCAGCATTAGAGGAAAAATGAGATCACATTTTGTCCCATTAAGGGATGCTTAAAATGCCATGTCAGCTTTTTAAACTGTCCAATAAGAGAAGAGCTCCAGTATATCTCATTCCAGTATTATGTCGCAGCCTGTAATTAATGCAATTGCAACTAACTTCTGTAAGTATCATTTTTTCATCATAACTTTTGATCCAGAACTCCGATTCAAAAACTTTTTGTAGCAATGGGTTCGTCTTCACAAGATCTATCTAGTGATAACCCATTCATACATCTTTTACGCAATCAATCATATTTTTTTAAGGTTAACGCATATGACCATATTGAAATACATCATAACCATATATCATTGGAAAGATCTTTTCATTCCGCATCTAATGCAACAAACGCCGCAACATTTTGACAAGTGGATCAAAAGTTATGGGGGAAAAACAACAACAATGAAGTTGTTGGTGCTGCATTAATTGCAGTTAATAGAGGGTAGCCATTCCATTGGAGGATTCTTATGGGGATGAAATGAAATCTCAAATTTCCTCTAATGTTTCTTATTGTTATGCTATGATTTACCTTGGTATGTGATCTCCAGTTTCTTATTGTTATGCTATGATAACTCTATTAGAGACATCGCTGAGACTTGATTTCATCATTTAGGAAGCAGTCTACAAAAGCAAGGCTGTTCTGTAGTAGCTGCCTGGCCATCGCTCTGTTTTTTTCTTTCGGATTGTATGTTCTTGTAGTCAGATTGATTTTGTTACTTTATTTTTAATCATTGGATTTTCGGTTTCAGATGCGATGCCTCCAAAACGGTGTGAAAGGATGCCATTCTTTCTTTCTCTCACTGAGCCGAATGTGCCTTTTGAAGCATTCAAGATGCGGTTAATGCACGATTCATTTTTATAGTCGGATTTTCACTTTGAGTACAAAGAGCAATGGCCTATCTAATTTGGCCCGCTAGGCTTTACCGGTTGCAAGGGATCTCTTTCGCAAATTAACAAGCAAATATGAGGTAAGTTTCTTCTTTCACACATATTGCCGGATTTGGCACTTATGTTTCAGGTTTGCTAGCATCAGATGGGCATGACAATGAAAAAGATGCGAAGGGAGTTTTATCGAGAGGCATCCGTGAAGGAAAACCCGCACAACAAGTTTGGTAAGTTAATCTTCCCTCGGGCGTTTTGGGAAGATGGATTCTAAGATATTGCTTGTGTGGCCTGATATCTCTAGAAGTGTTAGTCCGATCTAATATGCTATGCCCAAGTATGGAATGAAAACCGAAGGCCAAAGATATTATTCAAAAAGTTTTAGTATTGTCTTAATGGAACTCAACCTTGTTTTAATCGATTCTAAAGTAGCGATTTAACTATGATGGCATAACATGTGGCATGAAAACTGAAATGGCTTTCACATAGATGCTAGATGGGAATATTGGCACGCCCACTGTGTAGCATTGCATCACAGAATCCCTTCCTCCTTCGACGACCCGGTTGATCTGGTTTCTTAATGTACTCTATTCTATTGATCTTATTAGTAGGAGGCTTTTTTGGTGGAATAAACGATTAGATGAATGCCCCTTCTTTGCCGGATCGCCTATCTATAGTGTGCCCACCGTTTTCATCCTTAGATTTAGCGGTTTTATTGCACTTCAATTGTAGCATTGCATCAGAGAATCCCTTCCTCCTTCAACGACCCAGTTGATCTGGTTTCTTAATGTACTCTATTCTATTGATCTTATTAGTAGGAGGCTTTTTTGGCGGAATAAACGATTAGATGAATGCCCCTTCTTTGCTGGATCGCCTATCTATAGTGTGCCAAAATCATTTCGCTTTGTTATGGGTTTTCTTCCACTATTATATTTAGTAGTTTCATGCTGCTTCCTTTAACAGAGTAGTTCCTTCTCTTTCGGATTGGCGAGATTTTAGAAAGTGATACAAGGCTTGTATACATGCTTGATAGAAACAAAAACCCAAAGATTCGGAAGATAATTCGATGCCTGAAACATGCAAAAGCATTTTCCTTGGCAACTCTCTTCAACGGATTTGAGCTCCAGAAGATCGACTCTTTTTAAAGATGGCACAAAACTTCCGATCTTTTCCCGGGTAGTTGGTCACGTTCTTCTAGACAGTAATTTTTATGCCCGGGATGAAGCCTCTCGATTTAAAATTCCAAAGTAAAAATTATTGCCTTATTATTGCATTATGATGAATCTTTAAATTTATTGTAGGTTGGTCGGGCCCATCAAAGGATGAAGACGCATTTAAAGCTTGCATTTTAGCAATCGGCTTGAGGTGTAGGTTCTTCCGATGCTATTTCATGGCACAATGTGCAATGGACATAATTATTCTTATGATCCAGATTCAGGGCTCACGAAGTTTTTTGCAAAGATCTAGGAAGCTTCATTGAAGTCCTTTTCTAGCACTTTCGGACACGTATGAGATGATCTTGCCAAGGATAAATTTACAATGAATTGGCCAAAGCTCATTGTAGAACTAATTGATCTCAACTTCCGTGTCACTTTTTCTTGCCATTTTATTAACAGATATATATAGACTATCCTAGCACGCCATTTTAGATTTGAATATTAAAGTCTTTTAAAATTATTCTTATGTTTGTGCTACGTGATTATATTTTCAGCGTATGGATAACCGCAACTTCAAATTTGAGCATTCAAAGTAGGCCATTTAGTGCGCTTTTGAACATTGTTTATAATGGCTATTTCAATGTATGTTTTAGAGCCTATGGTTTTGCCTTTTCATGCCATCTTCATGTGATATAACCTCAAGTTGTTCTAATTTCGCTTATGATGAACTCCAGCTTTATACATGCTCTTTTTTCTATGGTGAAGATCTTCATACGAGCCTACTTGAAATAACTTGCCACTTTTTAGCTGGTCGTGCATGCAAAAAGGAGGTATGATACCTTTCGATTTAAGCTGGAACTTCTACTGAAAATAGCTTCAACATTGCTTCCATTCTGGCCCCTGCTGTAAATAAATAGTTACTTTCCTTTAGTTTTGGTATTGCTCTTTTCTACAAGCCAACAATAGCTTGCCTCTGTTTACAATGAGGTTATCCCTCTCTTCTTTCCATACATATGATTAATCTATGCATTTAATCATGCCCAACAGAAGGGGTGAAGATTTAGGTTTTGGAAAACATCGAGAAAAAATGCGACTATTAAATGGGCGCCTGAATCTCCTTCTCCCCTGACTATATACGAGTTGGAGGCTGCAATATCCAGCCAAGTCTTCAATGGCTGCATGTATGTCAAGTTTAAGTTCATTCGGAATAGAATTAATGAGACAAATTGTAAATTTGTTTCCATTTGGTCTCTTGTTAGATATGCGGCGCTTTCTTACGCTTTTCTTCTCGAAGATTTAGATAAACCCAGTCAAAACAGACGCGTGTCAATCTATAAGATATGTGGAGGCACTACTTGTAAACAAGACCCAAAACATAGCACCCTTTGAAGTGCATGAAGACGTCAGCTTTCCATATAATTTACTTCGAATACTTTGAGGATCACATATTCCTTTTATCTTTTCAAATGATCCCCGAAAACAAATAATGCAGAGACTTTATGTTTAGCAAATCTTGATGCAAATGATTTGTAGATATGGTTGGCCTTGGCTCGTATGCTCTATTGCATTCTTTTCTCAGAATATTATTTGGGTTGTGTTCTTGGACTTTGATTGTAGCTTGGTATTTACAAATGCTCTTTTTGATTGCAGATGCTTCCACATGACATAACATATTATAATCTCAAATCATCAAATGGTCATTTTGTTCTCTGCTGCCTAGGAATATATGGAGAAGCAAATGCAAAGTCATGGCTTAAAATGTGATCCCATCAAACCGGCAAGCCTCATCATTTCTATGTTGTTGGCAAGAGCAAGTAAGTGCTAAAAATCTAGGTCCCTTTGGGAACACAATTCTTTACATGTATGTCACGGTAGTAGTCTAAGTTATGCCACAAAAGTATTTGATTTGCTCCCTACACCCACTGGTGGCTAGAGGTTATATTATCAATGGATATGCCAAGGAAGGGATCATTATTTTCCAGGAAATGAAACAAGGACATAAAGGTTGAAGAAATTACCCTTCGTCACATCCTCAAAGCATGCTCCCATTGCGAAACTAGAAAAGAGCAAGTAGGTTCATGCCTGCTTAATGGCAACCGGATTTCACTCTATTTCTTTAATCAAGACTATGATTCTTAACATGTACATAAACCGTGGGCATATAAAAGGTGCTCTTGAAGTCATTGAAAGGTGCTCGGGAATGGAGATCAACCAAATGCATTTATTCTCGCTATCGATCAGCTAGCTGCCTTGTGTTGTTTGTCTTGCATTCATGTTTGTACTGTGGAGGATACCATAAGAAGAAGATAAGAAAGAAAAATGAGACCAAGATTTTGTATGTTTTCCTTTGCCATTTCTTTGGTCTTTGTTGCATATCTAATGGTGGTGATCATAGTCCAACATCCGGATAGACCGAAACAACTGGAGATCGTGGATCTTGCAAAGATTTATGCTTATAATCATTTCTCTATTGGGTATTTTGGGGTATTCGAAAGTACGAAAGACGCAGTGGCAAAGGCAGATCTGAACAAGGATATGGAGGACCCCAAACAATTTCTTTCTCATTATGCCGGAGGCGCACTCAAAGCATGAAAAGATGCCATTGCACATTAGCACATTTGCAGAGTGCGGGCACTTTTGGAATCATCCGAAGCAGCTTGCTATATCAGGTCCTTGTTGGCTCTTTTGGCACGTAATGGCAACCATTGCCTTCAACTATTGCTTTCAAAGCTTTTCTTTTTCAATTGCCTATGTAAGCCCTTTTTGGATGCAGGGCTATGCCACCGAGCAAGCAATGAATCAAAGAAGGAGATTCACGTAATGTTTTTAACGATAGTGGCGAGCATGATTTCTCCGCTAATCATGTTAATCATATTGTGTCGAAGGAATAAAACCATATGCGTTCACATTCACAACCATGTTTGGTGTCCGCAGAAGCATAGCAAATTTATAGCATGGGAAGTTGGTCCATGCTCGCATCATAAAGGCCGATTATGGCAATGTTTACGTTGGAGATACAATCATTAATATGTACCCGCCCATGGTGCATAGAGGGTGCATGCATGGTGTTTGAATACATGCCCGTGAAAAGATGTAGTTCATGGAATTCAATGCTTGCCGGATATGATTGAAATTTTAAGCAAGCCGTCCAACTTTATAAGACTATGCAAAGGTTGCATAATGCCAAACATGTTGACGCTTTCTTAGCGCCAATGCTTGCACAAGCCTTTGGCAGACCTAGATGAGGGTAAGGAGGTCCATAAGCAGAAAAGGGACACATAATATACTATAATCTCAAATCATTAAATGGTAATTTTGTTCTCCGCCTAGAAATGTATGAAGAAGCAAAAAGAAAAGTCATGGCTTACAATGTGAATTGATCTGCACATAGCATAGAATGCACCTATTGTGGTGACTACATAACATTCTAACATATGAGTCTTTGTATATTTATTTCTTTATCTTAATCGCTTGTGTTTGGGATGTACAATATAAGATGAGAATCATTAGCAATGAAGAAACGTGGATGCATGAGTTAAAGAGTCCAAATATGTTGAAATATCTTGCACGAGATGTCCAAATGTTACAAGAACGTGGATGCATGACTTAAGAGTCCAAATATGTTGAAATATCCCCATGAGATGTCCAAATATACAAGAACTTTTTTGTAAATTGCACATGTATTTGTCTAATCTGCGATTAATTTAAATGCCTTGCATTCTCCAAATATTCATATGTTGCTATGATATGTTTAGTATTCTATGGCGAAGAGATGTAATTAAAAACTTGTGACTTCGGTTTCACATTCTTCATATGCTACATGAATGGATGCCTAATGGGGTATGGTTTTTGTTTGTTTAAAATTAACCACATTATTTGGCATGCTAATGTTCTTAATGTATTGCATGAAAAGAAATGGCCTCCTTTACGTACTTGCTAGGGTTTGTGGGAAATATGTTTTCCGATAATTCACATTCTACCTAAAACAAACTTTGGTTTAGGTGCAAATAACAAAGCCAAGTCCACAATTTGAAGGCTATATAAAATGAAAACGAGAACCAAGATGTAATGCTCCTCTTGCCATGTCCCATGCACAAGTACCATGATCGCATGTTTCCATCAAAATGGGATGATGCAAATATACCTACAACGCGCTAGATTCCCAATGGATCGCAGTTGTTGATCCAAGATAGATAGATAGATAATAATTATCCAAGATAATAATTATAGCATAAATTAAACAAATGTAATTAACATACTAACTAAACTTAAATTTCCAACAAAAGAAATGTCAACATCTGTCTCTGGAATGAGCTCGCTTCAAAAGAGGGAGCACAATCATTTGAAATGCTTGATGAAGCTCCAGTTGTCACAATAATACGTCTTTGAATTAGTACAAATATAAACAGTTTTGATGCTTTGAACAACCAATGTTATCTTTGATGTTGGGGTAGACTAAAGATCTACAAATACTACTTTCCATTTATATTATCTTTTGAGTTGTGCTCGAAGAAAAGCCCAGCAACGCTGGGTACTTTTTCTAGTAAGTATATAATTTTGTTTGCAAATTGACTTTGTTTTTGTATGAAGATGTGTTGAAGTTGCTGAAATTCTAGTTTAGTTTTGGTCATCGAGTACTATAGAGAGAGGCGGCTCCATTTCAGTGTTAGCTCCCCTTAGCAAATCTTAATCCTGAATAGTTAAAGAACCTGAACCACTGTTCGTGGCAACTTCACCAACAGAATTATTATTATCCACCCAATGGCACTTAAAGAAGGAGTAGAACCCCACCAGGGTCCCTAACCTATCAAGCCCCTGAAGCCTATTTTTTTTGTATAAGTAGGATATTTGCATTCATCGATCTCATTGCTGCTAGCACTCTAGCCCTCTTTAGCCAGAATCTACTGATTACATTTGACGAGAGTCAAACTTAAATCTCTTGCCTGGAAGTCAATTATCCTAACCATTGGACTACAAGTGCAGTCCATAATTTGGTGTGTTACGAACTTCTGAAAGAATAACAACATGTGCTATGCATGCATTTTTCAATATGAACTCCTGGAAGAAGATTAACAAAAAAGTGGCATGGATGCATTTTTTAGGACCAAGTCCAGATGACTTGCAAATGCATTTTAACTATTCAAAGCAGACTCTACTACATGCATTTGCCGAGAGTCGAACTCGGGTCTATTGCTTGGAAGGCAATTATCCTAACCGTTGGACTACAAATGCAACCCAACACTTAGTGCATCATGAACTAGATGAGGATTAACAAAGATGTGCTTTGCATGCCAGTTTACAACCAAGTCCACAACCCAATGTTTTGTGGATTATGAATTCTTGGAAAAGGATTGAACAAAGATGTGCTTTGCATGCTATTTTAACCATATCCAGATGACTTCCAGAGGCAATATGTCTTCCAATAGCCAGAATCTACTGATTACATTTGACGAGAGTCAAACTTAAATCTCTTGCTTGGAAGTCAATCATCCTAATCATTGGACTATAAGTGCAATCCATAATTTGGTGTGTTACGGACTTCTGAAAGAATAACAACATGTGCTATGCATGCATTTTTTTATATGAACTCCTGGAAGAAGATTAACAAAAAAGTGCCATGGATGCATTTTTTAGGACCAAGTCCAGATGACTTGCAAACGCGTTTAACTACTCAGAGCAGGCTCTACTACATGCATTTGCCGGGAGTCGAACCCGGGTCTATTGCTTGGAAGGCAATTATCCTAACCGTTGGACTACAAATGCAACCCAACATTTAGTGCATCATGAACCTCTAGATGAGGATTAACAAAGATGTGCTTTGCATGCCAGTTTACAACCAAGTCCAGATGGCTCCCAGTTGGACTACAAATGCAACCCAATGTTTCGTGGATTATGAATTCCTGAAAAAGGATTGAACAAAGATGTGCTTTGCATGCTTTTTTAACCAACTCCATATGACTTCCAGAGGCAATATGTCTTCCAATAGCCAGGATGTACTGTTTACATTTGACGAGAGTCAAACTTAAATCTCTTGCTTGGAAGTCAATTATCCTAACCATTGGACTATAAGTGCAATCCATAATTTGGTGTGTTACGAACTTCTGAAAGAATAACAACATGTGCTATGCATGCATTTTTCAATATGAACTCCTGGAAGAAGATTAACAAAAAAGTGCCAACATGTGCTATGCATGCATTTTTCAATATGAACTCCTGGAAGAAGATTAAGAAAAAAGTGCCATGGATGCATTTTTTAGGACCAAGTCCAGATGACTTGCAAACGCATTTAACTACTCAGAGCAGACTCTACTACATGCATTTGCCGGGAGTCGAACCCGGGTCTATTGCTTGGAAGGCAATTATCCTAACCGTTGGACTACAAATGCAACCCAACATTTAGTGCATCATGAACCTCTAGATGAGGATTAACAAAGATGTGCTTTGCATGCCAGTTTACAACCAAGTCCAGATGGCTCCCAGTTGGACTACGAATGCAACCCAACGTTTTGTGGATTATGAATTCCTGAAAAAGGATTGAACAAAGATGTGCTTTGCATGCTATTTTAACCAACTCCAGATGACTTCCAGAGGCAATATGTCTTCCAATAGCCAGAATCTACTGATTACATTTGACGAGAGTCAAACTTAAATCTCTTGCCTGGAAGTCAATTATCCTAACCATTGGACTATAAGTGCAATCCATAATTTGGTGTGTTACGAACTTCTGAAAGAATAACAACATGTGCTATGCATGCATTTTAAGTGCCATGGATGCATTTTTTAGGACCAATTCCAGATGACTTGCAAACGCATTTAACTACTCAGAGCAGACTCTACTACATGCATTTGCCGGGAGTCGAACCCGGTCTATTGCTTGGAAGGCAATTATCCTAACCGTTGGACTACAAATGCAACCCAACATTTAGTGCATCATGAACCTCTAGATGAGGATTAACAAAGATGTGCTTTGCATGCCAGTTTACAACCAAGTCCAGATGGCTTCCAGTTGGACTACAAATGCAACCCAACGTTTCGTGGATAATGAATTCCTGAAAAAAGATTGAACAAAGATGTGCTTTGCATGCTATTTTAACCAACTCCAGATGACTTCCAGAGGCAATATGTCTTCCAATAGCCAGAATCTACTGATTACATTTGACGAGAGTCAAACTTAAATCTCTTGCCTGGAAGTCAATTATCCTAACCATTGGACTATAAGTGCAATCCATAATTTGGTGTGTTACGAACTTCTGAAAGAATAACAACATGTGCTATGCATGCATTTTTCAATATGAACTCCTGGAAGAAGATTAACAAAAAAGTGCCATGGATGCATTTTTTAGGACCAAGTCCAGATGACTTGCAAACGCATTTAACTACACAGAGCAGACTCTACTACATGCATTTGCCGGGAGTCGAACCCGGTCTATTGCTTGGAAGGCAATTATCCTAACCGTTGGACTACAAATGCAACCCAACATTTAGTGCATCATGAACCTCTAGATGAGGATTAACAACGATGTGCTTTGCATGCCAGTTTACAACCAAGTCCAGATGGCTTCCAGTTGGACTACAAATGCAACCCAACGTTTTGTGGATTATGAATTCCTGAAAAAGGATTGAACAAAGATGTGCTTTGCATGCTATTTTAACCAACTCCAGATGACTTCCAGAGACAATATGTCTTCCAATAGCCAGAATCTACTGATTACATTTGACGAGAGTCAAACTTAAATCTCTTGCTTGGAAGTCAATCATCCTAACCATTGGACTATATTAAGTGCAATCCATAATTTGGTGTGTTACGGACTTCTGAAAGAATAACAATATATGAACTCCTGGAAGAAGATTAACAAAAAAGTGCCATAGACGCATTTTTTAGGACCAAGTCCAGATAACTTGCAAACGCGTTTAACTACTCAGAGCAGGCTCTACTCCATGCATTTGCCGGGAGTCGAACCCGGGTCTATTGCTTGGAAGGCAATTATCCTAACCGTTGGACTACAAATGCAACCCAACTGTTTGGGGTCTGGGTTCGGGAACTCCTGGAAGACAGCCCTCTGTGAGGACCCGTGGATCTAACAGGAGAGTCCGGGGGACTATGTCACGCGGGATTTGCAAGAAGAGAAGAAGAAGAAGAAAACAGAACAAATGTGAGGAAAATGATAAGCTTCCTTGATATCAATGATGAACATACATGAGCTCTCGCAATAGAGAGAAAAACTGAAAGGAGACAAGACTCAAAACTCATCTAGCCATCATATGCTAGCTCTACTCATATATATAGTACAATGGCCTTGGGCCCAATATAGACACTCGACCGATCTCTGCGTCGACTCTCGGAAGGAGGCCTGATTTGCAGAATGTTGGCGGTGCCTCGAAATGCCTAGAATCACGCCGACGCTGACACGGGCGGTGACGGGTCATCACTTGTCCGAGCGCCGCTTGCTTGTTGACGACGCAGGCTTTGACCGCGGGTTCGCCGCTTGGTCTTCTGCCGAGCCTTTGATGGCTGACCCGTGGGCTGGCTCGAGGATCCTTGAGCTTGACCGGTTCCCGTCAGAGCATGAATAGTCCTGGCATCAGAGGCACAGACTAACACTCCCCCACCAAACGACACCTCGAGTGAAGAAAAGGAGGAAGGGTTTCGAGGGCGGAAGCCATCCTGCTCGAAAGTGATCCTCAAAGAGTGAGGACGGGCACCATTATGGTAATCGGGCTAATGAGATCCCGGGCGTGTTTGAAGAGCAGAGGAGTGTTTTGGCCAAGGGCGTGATCTCGTGCATCAATAAGAAAGCGTAGATCGCACCATGTCTTCAAGGGCGCGATGGGGCGCCCGAAGAAATGTAATCGACATTCCATGAGGAGGCAGTCCGAGGCCAAAGGCACCGACACACGGCATTCGGATTGCAAAGGAAAAATGGGACCGCCGATTTAAGGAGCTTAGCAAAATGCATTTGAGAGCAGCACAAAAACCTGCCTCGAAGATGGACCGGCGATCGTGAGGTGGTGGCAACTGCAAGAAGGTGTCAAGATTATGAAGCGCGATCCGCCGCCGCTGCCAACCACGCCATTAGCAATATAGATCCACCGTGGTGGTATCCGTGAGTGGCACCTTCTTCCCAATGTGAGCGGCGAACAAAACGTGGATCCCACCGAGATCCGCCGAGATCCGAGGTGGAGTCCATCCCGGCGACCATCCATGACCTTGGTCCAAAAAGGGAGGCGCCAATCAGAAGTCAGAACCTGGGGCGTGGAGGTACGCCCGGGGAAGCATAGGGGAGAAGGAACCATGCCCGTATGCGGGTTGCTTGCTGGTCTCCTGAATTGACCGACAAGATCCGATCAAGAGCTTGACACCAACGATCCCAAAGAGAAGCGTAGAGTTGAGAGTTGACAGGAGGGCTATCCCATCCCGTGGGGACCGCCTTGCTATCCAACGAGCTCGAATTGATTATAACCGCATGAGGTGCTGCATATAAATTTGGGCATAGGGAAGATCCTGATGTCCTAGATAATGCCCTTATTCATTGCGCCTCGCTTGCCGAGAGATAAATGATTGGCAAGCTCTCGTGCATATACTCCCGATGAAGAGTTTGGGTCCGAGCAGATCCGCAAGATATGGATTTTATCCTAAAGCAACCATTGCACAAAGGGGGTCACCCCCGAAAGAGCCGGGCGTGGCCCATTTCATTCGGTGTTCCCATGTATCACCCGATAGAAATCATGAAATATGTAAGCCATGGGCTGAACAACTCGAAGGTGATAAAGTCCGGATCGGCACACGTTGTATGAGATCAAAGACCACAAGGGCACAAAAGACAACCCTTTGTCTTCAATGGAGAGTTCCGCCAACCAAGAAAATGCCGCAGTGCTCAAGGGAATATCCACAGTCCATCTCGCCGCATGCCACTGGAAGGAAGAGGTGGCGCGAAAGCAACCACATAATCGTGGATAGCGTGAAGGAACTGGAAGTCAACAGGCATTCTGTTAAAAATGGCGGTATGGGCGCCAAGTTTTGCTTGAGCCTCATCGCCAGACCGAATAGCTTGCCGCAGTTGTTCAAGATCACGGATCCGGTTGTCCTTTTCTAGCAAAGGCGCGTGATTGGTCACGGGCCCGTTTCTGAGAAGTGTTGACCTGGGAGGAGGATTTCCCCGGAGTATTGAGACGAAGCACGGCAATTTCCGCGTCATCCAAAGATCTTCGCGTTTGCACCTCTCGTAAGCCATCTTGAAGAGAGGTGAGCTGAGAGGTCTGTGTAGAAAGCTGAGCCGTCAAGGAGGCAATTTGAGCGTCCCGTTCTGTAAGGTTTTGAACTTGAGTGCTGAAATTTTCACAAAGTTCGGAGTACAAGGCGTTGAGCTTAGCAATATCTGCGTCCTTGGTACTCAGGAGAGCTGCTTTGGACTTGTTGTGCTCCAATAAATTCTGAATTTCTGATTGGAGCTGAGCCTGTTGATCTGCAAGTTGGCTGACTTGATCTTGTGCACTTTTGAGATCTGTATGAGCCTGTAAGAGAGCTTCGTGCTTGTCTTGAAGTTTGGCCTCCAAAGTTGCAACTTGGGCAAGCAGGCGCCTTGAAGGTCCCGGTGTACCGCATCGAGGCCTCGAAAGTGCCCGCTGAACCCCGCCATAAGAGCCGCCTTGGGATTCTTGTAACTTGAGAGCAGCAGCCTTGAGCATCCTCGGCCGATACCCGATACAACAACCGACGAGGGTGTTGTGGTGGAGGAACCGGCCGCCCCTGGTTTGTGATGTTTGGGAACCATGGTGTGAACTGGATGGTGTAGCGGAGGAGGAGACAAAGGACATGGGTGTGCGGACTTTGGACATGACCAGTGGGAAGAAGGGCGTGAAGTGCCAGCCGGGTTAGTCAAGGGAAGGGACCGGCCGAAAGTGGAATTATGAGAATTTTGTGGTGTGGAAGGGAAGTAATGACGGATGAGGGCTTGAAAGTGGCCTCCCACGTAAACTTTCGAAATGGAAGTGGCACCTCGGGGTGGTCCACTTCTTGGAGAAGACGATAGAACATCATTTGGGGGCCAATCTATGTGGTGGTTGGAGTGTAGCAGCTGATGACCGTGTTATAGAAAGGTTTATTGATATGGGTGTTCTTGATAGAATACCCAAGGAACTTGCGCCACGTAAATTTAACAAAGGTGTCGTGAGGCTTGTCGATATTGGTCGACGATGGACATTGGCATGATAAGGAGGTGCACCAAACTCGCGGACATCTAGATCCCTGTATGGCGCACCATGATAAACAAGGGGTGTGCAAGGGAATATGAAATACCTCAAAATCAAATGTTGAGTCACGCGAAATGGTGGTGCCATCGACCACGCTGGTGTAGCCATGCGGGCTGTTAACGATATTGGCGATGAACTGCTTCAGCTTGGTCAGGATTTGGAGCCGGAAGTTCCATTTGAGAGAATTCGTAAAGCTTTTGTCGTTCAAATGACTTCTTTATTTGGGCCAACAAGGGCTTCACGAAAAGTGGGCCAAGAAGGATACGATGCAAAAAGAGCCGGATCCTTGGGAGCAAAGAGGCTTGAAGTGTAGAAAATCTTGGGGCAGCCATGGTAACGATTTGCGAAACGAAGAGTGATTCAAAGGCGAGGACGAAAAGTCAAGCACCCGAGGACAAAGGCGCAGAAGAACTAAAAAGGTTTTTTTAGGGCTTAATAACCGAGGCTTAAGAGGTATGAAGAGGGCTTAAACCGAGCCGCTGATGGTGCCAGTCGAAAGATGCCAAGGAGTGTATTGAGAGGCAAAAATTTGGCTAAGTCCAAAAACGTAAGGGAGAAGCAATGAACGGTGAGGATGAGACGCGAGGGAAGGATCGGATGTGACAAAATGGGCAAAGGACACACATTAATGTCCGACGGGCGAAAAGAAGAAATGGCATTCAATGCCGGGTAACCTCGGCGGGGATATCATTAAAAGGAATGTGTCAAGGTACCATGGCTAGATATGCGGGCGGAGAAAAGATTCTCATTTTAGAAACAAATTTGCATTGCAAAACACGCTGGCGATTTGTGTGATTGGTCCACGCCGACAAGGAGTTCCTCGCTTGGCTATATAAGACGAACCGGAGTAACGGCGCATCCGGATGGCGCCGCGATGGCCGCCGCCGGTTTGAACGAGGATCGCACTATGCTCACTTAACCGCCGAGAGTGGATTACCCGCAAGATGAATTGTCCGGACCTTCGGGCGCCGCCACAATCGCGGGCGCGAGAATGGACGGCCGGTGTGCCGATGGCTGAACATCCCGACCCTCGGCAAGACCAACGGGATGGAGGTGGTTCTCGCACCTTCGCCGATCCCGAAAGCGTAACCTCTACCACCTCCCTCAAGATCACCTCTCGCCTCCCAAACCCCGAGTAGAGGGTTTTTCTTCTTAGGACTTAGTAGATAGGGCTCTCGAGCCCGCTTTTGTATATAGGCGCGTCCATAGCGAAATAGTCGGGTCAGGCCACATTTTGTAAAAACTCTCCACTATAATATAATATGCCGCCTTTCTAGTCACTTTCTCGGGGTGTTTGCTTCTTGAACTCAGATTGCTTGTTGATTTTCGCTTCAGGTGATGAAATGTTTTGAGACTAAAACCATTAACCAAGGTAGGTAATGGAGTGCCATCTAATTCTCGCCAGTTGGAAAACGCTGGTCTAACCACTTGAACAATTTGATAAGGGCCAAGCCAACGAAACTTGAGTTTACCCTAAAAATTTTTGTACTGGAATCATAAAGAAGAACCAAATCGCCTTCTTTAAATGTTTTTGTCTTCGACGCTTGTCATGTAAAGATTTTTGCAACTGTTGTCCATGAAGAACACGAATATAAGCATCCCTTTCGGTTCATCCAACTGTTTCTAATTGATAGACCCTTTCTTTGAGTGCAGCAGGTGGATTATGAGCAAGAGCCAGCATTGAAAACGGAGTGTTGGAAGGATGTATTCAAACGGCATGAGAGCTTCCCCACCATAAACCAATTTAAAAGGAGAGTGTGACCGGTAGCAATCTTGAAACAAGTATTGTAGGCCCAAAAGAACGAGGGAAGTTTTGTCCGCCAACTGCGGCGGGAAGCGCCACAAATTTTCTTGAGAATGGTGACCGAGAGTTTTGTTGGTGCTTTCTCGCCAAACCATTACCTTGAGGATAGTAAGGTGTGCTCTTGTGATGATGTATCGAGATAATCCGGCCAGCCCCTTGATAGTATGATTGATGAAATGGACACCACGGTCACCGACCAGCCCGCAAGGGCAGCCGAATCGCTGCGATAATTTGTTGATAGAGGACCCTAGCCGTGCTTGCCGCAGTGTTGTCCGGAAGTGCACAAGCTTCCACCCATTTGGTAGCATAGTCGCTGAGAACCGTGAATCGTAACGCACGGGTGTGCCGCGCATGAGGATCTATAGGTCCCACAAAGTCCATTCCCCATTTGCCGGCGGGAAGTGGCGTGGGCGACCCGGGCGCCAAGGGAAGAGCGCCACGGGTCGTGGGGCCCCACCACGGGCAAGCCGCCACACGCGGGCGTGGGCATGAGCATCTTTGAAGAGCGTGGGCCAATAATACCCAGCTAGAAGGATTTTTATGCGTCGTGGTGTCACCATGAAAATGACCACCACCTAGCCCTTGATGAGAGCTTCTAACAATATCCGAACTTCATGAGGTAGAACACAACAATAAGGATGGTGTCCTTACCCTTTTGTAGAGATGTCCCGCAACCATGGTGTAGTCACCTTTAATCTCTGAGAGAAATTGATGGCGACGGATTGTCGCCAAGGTGAGAGAGCCGCCTCGCCTCTCGTGGAAGAGCACCGCGAGGAGGTATCACTGAAAATCATGGAACCAATGTGGTGTTGCCGACTAAAAAGAGCTGAGCATCGTGAAAGGCGCCCCGAGACTCCGCTTGAGGGATCATCCGGTGGATGCGGAAAGATAATCCGATCTATTACATGAGATTTGCCGCCTTTGGCGAACGATTTCAAAAGGAGCAAATTCTTGGAGAAGAAGGACCCAACGAAAGCAATGCGCCCGCGGGCGGACTTGTTGATCAAATAGAGGAGTGCTTGGTGGTCCACAAAGAACTTGATTTGACTGCCCAAAGGTAATGACGGAAGCGCTGGACACGAAAAATGAGACCCAAAGCTTCACGCCCGCGGGCGAATAGTTGCGCCGCCATAATTGAGTTTTCTCCGGGCGAAGCGATTTGGTTTGTCAGCAGCGCATCATATTCTTGAGAAAGAACAGCCCAATAGCAAACGCCGAGACATCTACATGAACGCGGAAAGGGCTTGTCCCATTGAGGAGGAACAAGAACCGGTGCCCGAGTAAGCAAAAAGCTTCACTGTTGAAAGCAAAGATCCGCCCGGGAATTCCAAGCCCGTGTGGATTCGTCACCCGTGAGTTTATGAATGGGATCTCGCAATGGCTACTAGTCCGTGTATGAAGGTGGAGTAATAATTGACCTTTACCCAGAAAGAGCGCGGTCTCCTTGATATTGGTCGGGTGCTTGAGCCTTGAGCACAATAACCGATTTTGGCAGATCTCGGGTGATACCGCCATTGGTCGACAACATGGCCTAACGTAACACCGTAGGTGACGCAAAAGGTGCATTTCTCGTGATTGAGACTAATGCCTGACTCATCACATTTCGAAGACGAAGTTCCAATTTATCCAAATGGTCAGCCATGGAACTGTAGGGCATAGAAGTCATCTTGAAAAATTTGCAAGAAGGGATTTTCCTTCATGAAATCATGAAAACCGAGAGCATGATGCTGAAAACGCTGATGGAGAGTTTGATAATCCAAAAGGAACCACCTTGTAGGCAAAAGTGACCCCACCTGGGTGATGAAAGTAGTCTTGAGTTGATCGATTCTTTGATTGAGATCCGATTGTAGCCGTAAAACCATCCATGAAGGAGTACATCTCATGTCCAGCCACCCTTCCGTAACCCGGTCCGCGGAAGGGAAGTGGAAAAATGATCACGCCCGCGGGCCCGATTGAGTTTCCGATAGTCCACACGCACGCCGATCTTACCATTGTGTTTGAGGGCAATGACGATGGGGCTCACCCATTCGCATGTTTGACCTCATAGATCAAACCCCGCAGCTAGCGAGTTTGTCAATTTCCGCCTTTGACGCCATCACCGTAATTAGGGTTGAGCCGCATCGCCGCTGTTAAACCGGGTCGCATCAGATTTGGTAGGAATGGTGAGTTCCCCAAGCTTTTGTTGATTCCCCAAGATCTCGTAACTCCGTGCTTAAAAATGTGTTTGAATTTTGTGAACAACTTTGACGGCCCCGCGCACGATAAGGAGCCGGAAGATTTGCAAAGAAGGCGACAAAGTTGATTGTTGCCCACGCCCACAATCTCGACTTCCGAGTCCGGATATGGGGTATTACGCCGCATCCCGGACAATGTGTGCGTGAGGTTGAGCATAACCGGATGCGCGGCACTTTGCGCGGGTGAAAAGAGGGGTTGCTCGGGCCATCCAGCAGAGGTTGCTTCATGACAAATGTACATCAACAGAGTTGCGTGGAGGTTCAAAGATTCGAAAAGTGATCAACACGCTGATTCGATTGCAAGGAGCCGTAAGGGTCAAGCAAAAGCACACGTACCGGTCCCGATCAAGAGTCATTTCTCCCCAAGGATCAAAGATATTCTGTAGGATGACAGAGGCGCATCGCAGTGGAGCCCGAACGCGATAAATATTCGAGCTTCTTCACTGTCTGTGGGTTCCGAGAGAGGGGTTCCGCATGTTCAACGTAAATGATCCCGCCTGCTTGCAAGTCCATGGTGGCATTGAGATGACCATCGCTGATGACTAACCGGGTCCGCGGCCCAAGAATGGATACTTTTGCCCGGCGGAGAAAAGGTCTCGGCCGATCAACATTTCATAGTCACCGATCTTCGCCAGCCTTTCCAAACTCCAAATTCCATGGGGAAGCTTTGAGATCACCGATGTTGATGTGAAGAAGAGGTGTGACGCTTTGAGGTCGCGCGGATATGGCCATTAGCCAACTTGATGTCATATGGGGCAACGAAAGAGTTGTGTGATGCCCATTTGTTTGGCGGAGTTTATCCGCGATGAGATTGACTACGCTACCTCCATCTATTTGGACATGGTTGACTTGGTGCCGATTACCCACCGTGGCATGGACCGTGGGTGTAGAGGTAGCCACAGCCCCAACTAAAACAGTTGGGAGTGGTAACCGTCCTTGAGAGCGTGACGTAGTTTCAAAATGGTTGCCAAGCTTAAGGGAATTTTGATCTTGGCTAGCTCCTCTTGGAGTTCTAGAGGCACATGAGAAAAAGGATCTGGCCGGGTTCCACCGGTGCCGGAGTGCGTGGTAGTGAAGCAAAGAACTTTTTGAGTAAGTCAACCTCGGCAGCAATATTGGGATACGCCCGAGAGCGTGGAGGTTGAGATGTGGAAGGTGTATCTTGTCTTTGTTGAGCTCGGTGGTGGCATGAACATTTGCCAATGTGCGCCTTCAAAGAGCTTGCATGAGGTTCAAAATGCTTTGGCGAACTTTTTGGCATGACATGTGGCATGAGCTTCCAAGTCGCAAAGTGAACCTTTTTTCGGCCCTCATGAGGAATGGTGTCAACGGCAAAGGCAGGCTGCGTGCCATTCGAATAATGGTCAAGGGACGGATGCCTTGGTCCGGGCGTGAAACTAAACCAACCCAATTTGACTACCGGACTGAGGATTAAGTGCCCAAAAATTTCCTCTTGTGCTTGTTGATCCAGCTGAGGTTGATTTGCCGAGCCGGTTGATAGCGTGATTGCCGAGGCGCTCTTGGTGGCTTCTAAGAACTGGTCTCGCCTTGTTTGCCATTAGCATCCCGTAGTTGGTAAGCCGTGAGGCGGACCGATGTGGTCCGATGAAGCCGAAGCTGTACCGAACTTGTGGAAGTTGAGGACACGCCGTGGTGGTATGACCCCATTCTTGACAGCTGATAACACCGAGCTTTAGAAGGATCAAAAGGAGGACGGGTTGATCCCCGTGGTTGCCCCAAGCGTCGATAGAGTTGAGTGGGTTGCACCTGGCGGTGGTGGCCGAGATAGTGCGATTGTTGCCGAGGTGTGGTTTGCACTTGATAAACCATTTTGTTGCGAACGGTGGGGATGAGTGCGAGTGCACTCTTCCGCGGGCATGATTGCACATGTTGCATCGCTGCAATGAGGCGGCCATTGGTGGAGTTGCACTCATTTGCCAAATGGCCTTGGTATTTGCAAATATGGCACCAGATCCGATCGCTACTGGATTAGCGTGTTGAGGCCGAACACCGCTTGTGGAACCATGATGTGGAATGAATCTGAGCTCTTGAAGAGCCACGCCGGGAGGAAACATTGACCGAAAGTGATTGACAAGGTCGATAGCCCGCTCCAAAGTCTTGGGGACGCAGTATTTCAGTCATGAGTCGAATAGCTGGGAGGAAGTCCTTGGAGAAACCGCACCAAAATCCGGCTCGCGGTGGGGTACTCCTTGAGCTTACTTAGCGTATCGTGAAGTCGATCCGCAAAATCCCGCGCACTGCGGGCTCTTGTTGAAGTTCATTGAGTTGCTTGAGATGAAGTTGATCATCATCCGTGGGTCCCATAATGAGACGTAAAAGCGCTTCTCATTTCGACCAGTTTTGTTTCCAATGGCTTTTGTTGGACATGAGCCATTGATGAGGAGAGCCACGCTTGAGGTGGTGGAAAAGATGTGGAATTTCGGGGCTGAGGTTGCGATGACCATTTAGGATGCCTAGAGCCTCAAATTCTTCCATGTGGGCCTGAGCACTTTGGTCTAAGGGTTTGCCTTCGTGGTTGCCAAAGGTGGGATAAGTCGGGCCAGAGTCCGAAAGGTAGATGTGAAAGTGCTTGGTCGGACAGAACAAAGATAGTGAGGATATTGAGGTTGAGTTGGATGTGGCATGGTGCCCGGGCGACCCCGATGAAGGGGTGACCGTGGGTTGAGAAACCCAAGTAGTTGGAGCATTGGTTTTGAGATCCGTAAGGTTGTAAAACAGAAGGGCAAGGGGGAAACGAGGGAAAGGATATTCCCCGGGAGGCGCAAGGAGACGGTGGATATCTTGGCCCACCCGGGAGATGATGGTTGTGAAGGAAGAGAACAGAGCTTAAAATGAAACGCACTTATTTAAGAAGTGCGTTTGAAAGATTCCTTTGAAAATTTATAAAATTTAAAATCCCTCTAAAAGGGCCCTTTTTATTACCATTAGTCCAAAGATTTATAAAATTGCTCGTGAAAAATGTATATTTTAAGAAGACTTAGTATTAAGGAAAAACACAAAACAAAAAAAAATCCATTTTAGAGGGGAAAGAACTACAATGAAATTCAAAGATTTACTATGGGGCAAATTCGATGAAGAAATTAGATGCTTTTGTACCTTGTCCCCGAAAACTTTTATATTAGTCGTTTTAGAAGACAAGAAATTTGTTATTTCACAACCATTTTTTGCTAAATATCCTAATGGACCTTAAAAACACATTGGGAGGCGCTTGAACAAACTTGAATGACAAACCATTGTTTTTGCATCACATAGTATTATAAATGCCAATACATCCACGATATCTTGTAGCTAAGTCAAGTTTTAGTTGATGATGCAAAGATAAATTTATACCGAGGATACACAAAGTTGAAGTAATGAAGCCCCGTGGATTACATGCCCTCTTTTTATTCTCGGAGATGTATTTTTGAACGCATTATGTCTTTCTACAACATGGTGATGCTCGAAGATAGTCAATCTCTTTAGTAATGTTGAGCATATTCATCACAATTACGCCATCCAGAAGTGCTGGGCACCATGCACATTTCTCCGGCGGGAAGTATTCGTCTGTTTTTACCCTTTCCTATATATTTGCAAATAAATAGGGTAAACTTCGAGGGGTTTCTACTCCTCGCACCCCTCCTCGATAAACCATGTAGTTTCCTTTTCACAAATACTGTGGTCACCATAACATTTTGGAGTTCTTTGCCTTTAGTAGCAATTTTCGAAGCTACCTGAAGTGAAGTTCGCGATGTATATAGAGAAAAAAAAAAGTAGAAATAACAACATGATTCGACTACTTTATGCTCTAACATTGCATTACAAGCTTAGAAAATTTAGAACAGTTTAGAACTTTTTAGACTAAAAACCAAGAAAAGTGTGTAAAATTATCCCTTATGTGTGTTTACTTTAGTAGTTTTCAGTTGCCAAACCCTTTGGCGAGCAAGAAAGACCCCAAAAGATTTTACACGATATATATTTTTTGCTCGATCGATATATATATACATATATATATAAAAGTCTTATATATATATGCAGCAATTCGGTATAAATTTATACCGCTTTCTCCAGATAGATTTATACCGCTAAGAGTTCTCTTTTCTTGTCGGATATATATATGTAAGTATGTGTATATATTATATATATATACACATATATGTATATAAATTGGTTGTCCGAAGGTTGTTCTGGGTATAAATTTATACCGAGAGAGCTCTCGCAGATAAATTTATACCGAGAGAGCTCTGTGCATAACGAGGGAGTTTTCACCTGTATAAATTTATACCGTGGAGAGCTCGCAGTTGAATCGAGAGAGCTTCTCAGATAAATTTATACCGTGAAGAGTCCTCTCAAGGTATAAATTTATACCGCCGAGTCCACTTGCGGTATAAATTTATACCATGCTTAACTCTCTCGCATGTTATATCCACACAACACTATCTATTGTAGTATAAATTTATACCATCTAGAAATTTATTTTGAAGACGCTATGTCCATGCATTGTCATCGCGTATACATCGGGCCATAGCAAAGACGGATGAGCAAATAAGAGCAAGTATATAAGATGAAGAGCGAAGCCTCTTCGACCCAACTTGCACTTCAAAGTGTAAGTTTGTTCAATGAGGCATACTTTCATGTGAAAATGTTTGCTTCGATGAGGCAATGTCAAAATGTCCTATATTTTTGACAATTTTCTTCATAATTTTGTACAATTTTCACAACCTTGAATATATCACTTCTTTGTCACTCTACTACCCTTGCTATTTTTTTTTTTATTGCCCCTTTTTGCTACACTTTATAAAAGTAACTATTTTTATTCTAGTTTAGGAGGATGAAAATTGCTATTTAGAATTTTGCATGAAAGTTATGTTCAATCAACCCCTCAAAAATGGTACCTAAATTACTTAAATTGTCACACCTTTTACAAAAAATCTTAAAAATGGACTTTTTTATGGAATTTTAGGGAATCTTTCAAAGATTCCTTTTGAAGCGCTTGGCAAAGAAATAAGCGCGTTTCATTTTAAACTTTGTTAGAGGCGATGGCCCAAGAATGATGGATGTAGGCATGTTCGTGGGTATGAAAGTACGGTTGAGAAGGTTGAGCCCCGATAAGGCTCCCGATAGTGATGAGGGGACCGAGGTTGTGAGCAATGTTTGCACGCTTGGGGCGGGAACTGGACGAGACAGACACGAGGTTGGTGGCGCCGGACCGACACTACAAAACCAAAGCCCTTACGACGCCTTATTACGACGCCCGTGACGCCGCTTGCATCGCCGATGATCGACGCCGAAACGCCGACATAAACGACGCCTATTTCGACGCCGGAGCGCCGATATACGACGCGAGGCCGCTATATCGCCGGCCGTAACTGGGCGGGCGTTTTGCTTACCCATACATGACGCCGCTTCAACGCCGCGCGCACATCGCGGGTCGCCCACGCAAGATCTGCCGCCAGAGTGATCGCCCAAATGCGGGCCGGGCGGGCGATGATGATTCGGCAACGCCGCTCAACGACGGTAAAAGTACACGCCATCATGTCCGCCCGCCAGCGCTACAAATACAGAGAAGCCGACGCGGGTCGCCGCGGTGTAACGCCGCTCAACGACGCTGTCGGGCGGTCGACACCGCCCCGGCCGCTGGTCGTTGGCCACGGCCCGGGCATCGCACGACGCCGTTCAACGACGCCGCCGACGCGGGCGCCATCGCAGCATAACGCCGCTCAACGACGATTAAAGAATTTTGATAAAAAATATTTATTTAATATTATTCAATATGATTTAACTGGACGCTTAATATTCATATGCAAAATTAACAAATATTTAATATAAATAAATATTTAGTAATATTTATTAATATTAATATTATCAATAATATTAATAGTATTAATAAATATTAAATATGAACAAAATAAATCGAGAATAAATATTTAAAAAATTTAAAAATTCGAAAAATAGAAACAAATATTGATTAAATTATATTAATGGTAGATAAGCATTATTGTTTAATATGTAATTAAATGTTTAATAAATCTAAGAATAAAAAATAGAATCGAAAGCATAAAATTAACATAACAAAAAAATCACAAATAATAAGAACAAAGCATAAAAAATTTAAATTGAATTCAATTAATATATTTCACAATGTAATTTGCACATTACAAAATATATTAAGTCTTTAGTTGTTGCTCTCTTCTTCTTCTTCTTCATTGGCTTCGCCTTCATTTACCCGCATTATATTGTATCGCAACAATTAGTTCATTGTAGTCACAAATAATTATCTAATGAATGATACACACTTCATCCCCCTTTCACGCCGCTATGCACGCTGATGGTCGCATGATCGCCTTTGTTTGAAGGCCCTTTCGCTCATCTTTAGCAAACCGCTTACCAAAAATGACTTAGTGAGAATGAGCACCAAAACTAATGTTAGTGTTCAACTCGAGAACCTACATTATAAACCAAATTTATACTTACAAATAGCTTATCCGTAAAGCCATAACCGCCGCACTCAGCCTTTATTGGCACTATGGTCGCCACTTGCTTCGTCGTATTCTCAAGGCCCCAAATTTTGTTCTAGCTTCCCTTTCTTTGATAATATGTTGGCCTTCAAACACTACAATGCAATACAAGGACTTAGTCCACATGGCATCATCTAATTATACCACTCATGGGAGAGATGATGTACTTGAAATGCCTCATTAGTCAACCGTGATAGGTCGCGTGCCACTTCCTATCTCGGACTCCTCAGAGCTTTTGGCAAGAGCTTTTCACCGCTTCTTCCGACACCTCTGCAAAATATAAATAAAATATGAGTACAATGAGGTTATAATGAAGAACGAAAGAGCCTAATACCTGGTGGATTTAACATGTTTACCCTCGCTTTGAACAAAGCTCCTCCATGAGATCTCTCCCCGACTTGAGCTCTGGATATTCTCGCTTCTAAAATCTCCTTGATCCTCTTTTTTCCTCATCATAGGCTCCCCGAAGTTCCATTCACCCTTGTGGGACGCTATGGCAAACGCTATTTGTGACATTATTAGCCATCTTCCAAAAAATTGTCGCCATCCGCAGTAAAGCCGCGGCGCCGCAACTTTTGCTACTACACTCAACATACCACTAACATATGAATATGTGTTAGTGAACAAAAAGGGCATAATTCAAGATGAACTCACTCATATTGAAAGAGATGCCTTCGCGGGAGGTGGTGCGTGGTGCACCATCTTTAACCGTAGCTTGAAGAGGAATTAAGGCCCACCGACGCGGATCTACTGGCCGGGCGCCCTTCGTGGGGGTTCATTCTCCTCGTGTTCTGAACGCCCCAAGATTGAATTCTGAAGGAGTGTATGAGCTATGACGGGAGGGTCATGGGGCCGACCTCCGCCTACTTTGTTCAACAGTACCGGCAAAGCACTTCCATTTCTCATGGCTTACATCCCTAATTGCAAGGCATTCCACCTATCTTCGTGGTTATCGCCGCTGATATCTCTGAAGTTCCCTCGCTTCGCCTTTCCCTCGCTGGATGCGAGGTCCTTTTCCGTTTCTTCTTCGGCGGGTGGTGATGAGAAGAAGATCCGCCCATAACCACGACGACCTTAACATTATGCATAGGAAAAGAAGGACGCAAACCGCATTTACACGCTACATTTAAAAACATTAGAACGTTAAAAATAAATGGTTAACTTACATTTTATCCTAGAAAAAAAATCCATACCAAATCCACACAATGGTGGAGGTGGCGGTGGTGGCGAAGCTAAACCCGAATCCACCAACTTCGCCTTTAAAGGCCTTTGCGTGTTTAGGGTCACAAGAAGGCTACCAAGCCACGCCGAGAAGTAAAGTTGTGAACAATAGATATGCCATCGCGTCAAATCCCATGGTTGTCGGACATGTGCAAAAACTTGCAAGTTATTTATATGGAGTGCGATGAATAACATAGTAGGAAAGCAACAAATGTTAGCAACATGGGAAGTTCATTACAAAACATTGGGATTTGAATAATTAAAAGTGTCTTTATATATTTGGTTATTAGACAATTAAAAAAATTTAATACTCTTAAACATGGCAAGATATACAATATTGTATTCATTATTTGAGTTGTGACAACAACAATTTTGACATCTCCAAGGCATCCATGCACTTCATGTGTCGCCTTTGTCTCACAACCATGGTAGAAGATATTCCAACACTTTGTAAGGCTTCAACAACTTCAGAAGCTTTGGGTCGTGATGAGAATACGCCTTCACGTAGGCACATCATTCTTGTTTTTGCTCCTCCAACTTGTCAAGACGCCGTTGGTACATATGGGTTGGATTAATCCATTGGGCATTGTTGTTATTATTAAACCACTCCATTCGTCGCATAGCTTGCACGAAATCCGTAAGCATCTCATAAATATATCCCAATGCATAGACATCATGAATTTCGTGGTCCCCATACACGATCATCATCCTTTTTGATTTCTCAAACACGCTTCTCTAACCATGGATATTTTGCTTGTCCATCCGAAAAGTAAGTACCGACACTTCAACAAGGGACGACGCCTTTGGCGAAAAATGAATTGCATTGTCCCAATCACCAATGGCCACCCACACATTTTGGTACTCATCATCAAAATGTAATTTGACTCTCTTGCAATTAAGCTTTGTGTGAGTGAAGTGGCCTTTGTGGATCTCAACGACACCTTTCTCGCTAGGGCAAGAGCTATCTCTCGAACATAATCGATATACAACTCGCATTTTGCTCCTAAGTTCACCTATGTGTTTGTCGGCTTCTTTTCTTGGCGCTTAGCAATTGCATTTGACCATCTTCTAAAAACGTGACAAGTTATTAGGTAAATAGTCAAACAAGTGTGCAAGTGTCTCCATTCATGAAAGGTAGAATCACCATTGGCCCTATGGTATCCCCACTAGAGCTAGCAACTTCATATGCAAGTCCAATGGATGTAGCCAAAGCAGATGCGGGCTCTTGAAGCGCATGTATCTTTTGAGCCATCTCATACGCCTCGCCTCTATCTTTGCCCTTGAAAACCCATCCACCGAGTAGCTCATCATCTTGAAGTGTTGTGTTCCGCTGATTTTGATTTGATACGCGCGATGTGTTGGTTTCTCCTCAATAAGGTGTATCACATCCACGGCCTCTACGCATGGGATCAACAAAGATTGATGTGTTCATGTGATTCTCCAAAGAAAAGTGGGGCTTGCTAGGCCCCGCCCCACTAGAGCTTCCCCTGATGCAAAGCATTTTTAATTACCTCCAACCGACGCATTGAGATCCGCAATGATGTTCTTGTGATCCAAACGCCGCTTCTTTGAGGAATTCCATGAAGCTACCCATTCCTTGACACGAGCCTCGGCATTGGGACTTTTAAGTCGCACCGAATGCTTCAAACATGTCTTCGCCATCCATGGGGTTTCCAATCATTGGCTTTACATGTGTGTCAAGGAGAGAAGTCAACATTTCTTCTTGACTCGCCATTTTTGTGCTAACTCAAATTGGCACTTCCTTTTCACATGTCCGGACAAAATGGTCGACACGCTGACCGGGGCTTTGCATCTCCCTACCGGACTTTCGTTAGCACATATCTCATTTATGACCATGCCTAATCTCACTAATCATTAGTGTCTTCACAAATGGCCATACCTACAAACCAATTTAGATTCATTAATCTTGCTTTGTGACTTTTTTCAAACCTTCATTATGAATCTTTACCTACTTTCTTAAGAGTTAGTTTCCTTTTAATTTTTTTTTTTTTTTAAAACCAACTATTTAAATTTTTCTTGCTCTTAACCACTCCACATCGTTGTTTTTTTTGACATCCCTAACATCTTTAAAAAAAACAACATTCTTAACTAGAAACCCTAAAAATCAATAATGCAATTTTTTTTTTCAAACCCCGCCTTTGTCCAATCCTCAGAAAAGATTTCTATTTATTGATATATTAATAAAAAAAAATAAACAAGAGTAGCGGTGAGCTTGGACCGAACACCTAGTCTTCCCACTCAAGGCGGAGCCGACCATGCCCCTTGTCCAAGTCTCCCAAATTTTTCTAAACTAAATACATTAATCAATAAAATTTCAAGAGTAAATCCATGAGCTTGGACCCTGAACACCTAGTCTTCCCACCACTCAAGGAGCCGACCATGCCCTTGTCCAAGTCTCCCCAATTTTTCTAAACTAAATACATTAATCAATAAAATTACAAGAGTAACCAAGAGCTTGGACCCGAACACCTAGTCTTCTCCACTCAAGGCTGAGCCGACCATGCCCTTGTCCAAGTCTCCCCAAGTTTTTTTTAACCTAAATAAAACATTAAAATTTTATTCTCCTACTCAAACTCAAATTCTTACCTAGAATGTCTTCGAAATGCTGAAAATCGATTTCCAAGAGCTTAATGATTTTGTTATTAGTGTACATGCAAAAAAAATAAAGGCATTCAATAATTAGAAAACTTACATAAATAAAAAAAAAAAAAAAAAAAAAAAAAAAAAAAAAAAAAAAGACGATTCACATTGAAAAGATCATTGACATTAAAACTATTTACATTGTTAATTAAAAAGAACTATATATTGACATGTAAAAAATGAAAAAAAAAAAAAAAAAGAAGAATAAAAAGAAGGGGCCTCGCTCTTTCAACGACGCCCCTTCTTGTAATAAAAAATAGGAAGAATGGGCCTCGCTTTTCAACGACGCCCTTCTTCCATGGAAAAAAAATAGAAGAAGAAGAAGAAGAAGAAGAAGAAGAAGAAGAAGAAGAAGAAGAAGAAGAAGAAGAAGAAGAAGAAGAAGAAGAAGAAGAAGAAGAAGAAGAAGAAGAAGAAGAAGAAGAAGAAGAAGAAGAAGAAGAAGAAGAAGAAGAAGAAGAAGAAGAAGAGGAAGAAAAAAGAAAAGAGAATAGAATGAGAAAGAACGGAAGAAGAAGAAGAAGAAGAAACCAAGAACTAAGATTAGAGTGGAAGAAACCAATGATTGGAAGATCATTGAAGAAGAAGGAGGAGGATTCGATTCATACTAATAAGAGGCTAAAATGGATTGAAGAAAACAAGGATGGAAAGAAGAGGAGGATAGAAATGGGATGGATTGAAAACAAATAAGAAAAACAAGAAGCCCTAAATCTATCAAACAACAAGCCTAATTCAAAAATAGAGTTGATTGATCCATTGAAATACCTTTTGGATGCTTGCTTGAAGCTTGGAAAGGACCGCAAGGATGATCCGCGCCAAAAATCGCCACCTAAAAATGCCCTCCACCGCTTAGAACCAAAAACTAGGGCGGCGGAAAAGCCGCCTGCTTCGATAAAAGTTACGACGCCGCTGAACGACGCCGCGAGGTCGCTTAACGACGCTCGCAATAGTCGCAAACGACGCCTATAACGACGCCTTTTTGTGTTAAACGACGCGTCTTTTTTTATTAAGTTATAATTATAAGTTATTATTATAATTATAATAATAACAAGCTAAGTCAAGTGCAACACGCTCAATCCTTACAATTGCAATTGATGGTGAATTTGACGAGAATGGGGCTCCATGTGACACATCCATTCCAAAGATTATAGTTGGCTCCCCGAGACCTTTGGAAGACCACGACGAAATTCCATCGATAACATCGTGATATATCCTCCACACTACGCCAAAAGTAAGTCTTCGGCCAATGAACGTGGGAGCCATTATGGGGTACCAAGTGAGTTACCTTGGCATTAATTTTCAAAGCCACATTCGGCCAAGTACTCGATCATTTATATTACGGGAGGAACTATACACCGATTAACAACTCAACGCCCGGATTTAAAACAGCTTTGTTAAACGGCCCTCTAAAACATCTCTCTCCATAAGTATGCATTGCATCTTCCTTCAGAAACTACATATAAAAGGAATCAAACCATTACACAAAGATAGAGATCAGTCTTTCTGAGGTAGAATGCATAGAATAAACTCGGTGGCTCTTTTTTTAGCTGAGATTTTAAAGCATTGAACATCATTGAAACTCAGAATATCGATGGGGAGGAAATCAACATGATGCTATTGGTAACAATGATACGATAACAAGGAATCGTGAGAATGATAGTTGGGGAATTGCATCAAATGGAAATGACAGATGGGGAGGAGGCAACTCGATGCCAATGATTCTTGGGGTATTGCTTCCAATGAAACTCACACATCCGGGCGCAGATAATAATGGAGCACTAGTTGGCAATGATTACTTATGTATTTTATCTATCCTTCTTTATCTATCCACTTAGATTTCTCTCCATCCTTGTTTATCTATCCACTTTAATAAACCGACTTGTGCACCATTGAGCTTCACTTGCATACTTTCATACTAAATCAAGCTTGCCAATCACTTCAGCCATGATCAGAAGCAAAGGTAAACATATGGCTCACCGTGTTGCTCTTCCGCATACAATCTACACAAGGCATGCCCAGCCTATTCCATGCAAAGTCAAAGAAGAGCTTTTTGATTTGCCATATTCATTAGAGGTAATTTGAGATCTCATTTTGTCCCATTATTATATGCTTAAAAAGCCACATCGGAGGGATTTAAACCGCCCAATAAGAGAAGAGCTCCAAGCAGTATTTTATTCCAAGATATGTGGCAAAAGTGGTAATGCAGCCGCTCTAACTAACTTTTGCAAAGGTCCCGTTTTTCTACTATAACTTTTGATCAAAACCCCGATTCAAACACTATTTGTGGCAATGGATTCGCCTCCTCAAGATCTTTCTAATGACAACCCATTGTTATATCTTTTGGGATGTAAATATATAAGAAAAAAGAGCAAAAACTATATTTTTAAGGTTAACACATATGGCTTGTATTGAAATACATCATAACCATATATCACTTGAAAGATCTTTTTCATTCTCGCAAGATCGAATGCAACAAACCTGAAAGATTTTCCGATGTGAGTAGATCAAAAGTTATATGGAAAAACGAACCGGGCGCTCGGGATGAAGCTAACCGACATTTTGTCGCTTTGTAGAGTGCTCATTCTATTGGCCTTCTTATGGGGACAAAAAGGAGATCTCAAACTACCTCTAATCCCCATGCATGATCACATACAAGTTCATATAAGTGGCTGCACTTTCTTCATAGATTATCGCTTGGTTTTGGACACAGCCTTCCATTGGCAGTGGTTCAACGACGCCTCACCTTGAATTTCGAAGCCCCCGGGCCTTGGGGAGAGGAAATTTGGGGCAAGCAGCCCTGAGGGATTTTAGGGTCCGCCTCGGCGCCAACACCCCAACCCCACTTCAAGACACCCAGCGCAAGGTCCCTACCATCCGACAAGGAGAGGGCCTCCCAAACGAAACCCCGTGGGCTGCCGTGCTCTAGAAGGGTTTACGTTTTGGGGCCGAGTCCCGGTTCTGTTGCACTTGGGACCGCGGCCGGAAGCAGCGAGCCGAGAATACGGAGCAAGGGGAACTGACGAAGCGGAGTTTGGGCCTTTTCCTCCTCCCGGGTGGCAAGTAGAAGTCGGGGGCTTTTGCAAAGGGCAAGACATTCAGAATTCGCAATAATGCATTGCACTAAAATAAATTCGTTTTTTGCCGCCGATCCCTAATTCATCTCCAGCAAGACACGCCCAATTTTCGAATTTTCTGAGAAGGTCTAGGTCAAAGGGTTAAAGATTAGAACGGCCGGGCAGCCCGCTGTGGCAACCGAAGCCGGCACCCTTCCCCAAGTCAAACGAGGCCAGACTTTGTGGATCCTCACAAGAGGGGAGAGTCCCGACCCCGTGAGGCTGGATCCAAAAGTTCCCCAGGCAGCCCCTTCCTCGGCCCCCCCGGGCCGCACGCTTATCGACCACCCTCCCCGAGCCCTGCCTCTATCCCACCGCTGATCCTCCGCTCAGGGCCCCTCTTCGGAAGGTCCAAAAGATTCCAGATCGGCCCCGAGAACTTGTCAAACCGCTGGCCCCGATGTTTCCGCTTTGTAGAAACCGCAAGACTGCTTTTGTCGCTCGGCACCGGGATGCTCCTAATGGCAAATAGACCCCGCCAAATCGTCCTAATGGCTTAAATTACCCTAGGGAGCAAGTTACACCTGGCCGGTTTTATGAAAGAAGGAAACACTCACGCCTCCACGACAAGATCCCGCATGCACATCCTAGGCCAATTGACTACGAGTGTGATGGAAGTGAGCTACTTTGGCTTCTTGGAGTTCGGGTGGTCTTCGCCACGGAACTTGGTCCCTGTGGCAATGTCGACGCTCGAAGTCCATTGGCGAGTCAGATCGCGATTCGAGAGCTTTTGTGTCGCCTCGGCCCGGCCCCTGTGGCCTTGGGGAGAGGAAATTTGGGGCAAGCAGCCTCCGGAGGGGATTTAGGGTCCGCAAGGCCCAAGGCCAACACCCCAACCCCACTTCAAGACACGCAAGGTCCCGGCCACCGGACAAGGAGAGGGCCTCAAACGTGAACCCCGTGGGTTGCCGTGCCTCTAGAAGGGTTTACGCTTTGGGGCCGAAGTCCCGGTCTCTGCTGCACTTGGGACCCGGGCCGAGAAGCAAAGCAGTGAGAATACGAGCAAGGGGGAACCGACGGAGCGGAGTTTGGGCCTTTCCTCCTCCCGATGTGGCAAGTAGAAGTCGGGGCTTTTGCAAAGGGCAAGACATTCAGAATTCGCAATTAATGCATTGCACGAAAATAAATTCCGTTTTTGCCACCGGATCCCTAATTCATCTCCAGACACGCCCAATTTTCGAATTTTCTGAGAAGGTCTAGGTCAAAGGGTTAAGATAGAACGGGCCGGGCAGCCCGCTGTGGCAACCGAGCCGGCCCTTCCCCAAGTCAAACGAGGCCAGGACCTGCGGGGGATCCTCACAAGAGGGGAGAGTCCCGACCCCGTGAGGCGATCCAAAAGTTCCCCGAGGCAGCTCTTCCCGGCAGCCCCCTGGTCGTGACGCTAATGACCACCTCCCGAGCCCTGCCTCTATCCCACCGCTGATCCTCCGCTCGGGGCCCTCTTCGAAGGTCCAAAAGATTCCAGATCGGTCCGAGAACTTGTCAAACCGCTGGGCCCCCGATGTCTACTGTAGAAACCGCGACTGCTTTTGTCGCCGGGCACCGGGATGTTCCGAATGGCAAATAGACCCCGCCAAATCGTCCGAATGGCTAAATTACCCTAGGGAGCAAGTTACACCTGGCCGGTTTTATAAAAGAAGGAAACACTCACGCCTCCACGACAAGATCCCGCATGCACATCCTAGGCCAATCGACTACGAAAGTGTGATGGAAGTGAGCTACTTTGGCTCTTGGAGTTCGGGTGGTCTTCCTCGCCACTAACTTGGTCCCCGTGGCAATGTCGACGCTCGAGTCCATTGGCGTAGTCGATCGCGATTCCGAGAGCCGAGGTCGCCTCGGCCCGGCCCCCGTGGCCTTGGGGAGAGGAAATTTGGGGCAAGCAGCCCCGAGGGGATTTTAGGGTCCAAGGCCAAGGCCAACACCCCAACCCCATCTCAAGACACCTACAAGGTCCCGCCGACCGACAAGGAGAGGGCTCCAAACGAAAACCCCGTGGGCTGCCGTGCTCTAGAAGGGTTTACGCTTTGGGGGCCGAGTCCCGGGTTCTGTTGCACTTGGGACCTCGCCGAGAAGCAAAGCCGAGAATACCTGAGCAAGGGGAACTGACGGAGCGAGTTTGGGCCTTTCCTCCTCCGATGTGGCAAGTAGAAGTCGGGGGCTTTTGCAAAGGGCAAGACATTCGAAATTCGCAATTAATGCATTGCACCTAAAATAAATTCCGTTTTTGCCACGGATCCCTAATTCATCTCCAAAGACACGCCCAATTTTTCGAATTTTCTGAGAAGGTCTAGGTCAAAGGGTTAGTGATAGAACGGCCGGGGCAGCCCGCTGTGGCAACCGAGCCGGGCACCCTTCCCCAAGTCAAACGAGGCCGACCTTGCAGGGATCCCTCACAAGAGGGGAGAGTCCCACCCCGTGAGGCGGATCCAAAGTTCCCGAGGCAGCCTCTTCCCTCGGCAGCCAGCCCCTGGCTGCACGCCAATGACCACCCTCCCGAGCCCTGCCTCCCCTATCCCACCGCTGATCCTCCGCTCAGGGGCCCTCTTCGAAGGTCCAAAAGATTCCGTGACGGGTCCCGAGAACTTGTCAAACCGCTGGGCCCCCGATGTCTACTTTGTAGAAACCGCACTCGCTTTTGTCGTCGGCACCGGGATGCTCCTAATGGCAAATAGACCCCGCCAAATCGTCCTGAATGGCTAAATTACCCTAGGGAGCAAGTTACATGGTTTGTTTTGGCGAAGAAGGAAACACTCACGCCTCCACGACAAGATCCCCATGCACATCCTAGGCCAATTGACTACGAAAGTGTGATGGAAGTGAGCTACTTTGGCGCTTGGAGTTCGGGTGGTCTTCTGGCCACGAACTTGGTCCCTGTGGCAATGTCGACGCTCGAGTCCATTGGCGAGTCGATCGCGATTCGAGAGCTGAGGTCGCCTGGCCCGGCCCCAGTGGCCTTGGGGAGAGGAAATTTGGGGCAAGCAGCCCCTGAGGGGATTTTAGGGTCCAAGGCCTCAAGGCCAACACCCCAACCCCACTTCAAGACACGGCTAGGTCCCGCCGACCGACAAGGAGAGGGTTCAAACGAAACCCCGGGGCTGCCGTGCTCTAGAAGGGTTTACGCTTTGGGGCCGAAGTCCTGGTCTGTTGCACTTGGGACCCGGCCGGTAGAAGCGCAATGAGAATACGGAGCAAGGGGAACTGACGGAGCGGAGTTTGGGCCTTTCCTCCTCCCCGATGTGGCAAGTAGAAGTCGGGGCTTTTGCAAAGGGCAAGACATTCAGAAATTCGAATTAATGCATTGCACGAAAATAAATTCTTTTTGCCACGGGATCCCTAATTCATCTCCAAAGACACGCCCAATTTTCGAATTTTCGGAGAAGGTCTAGGTCAAAGGGTTAGCATAGAACGGGTTCGGGCAGCCCGCTGTGGCAAACCGAGCCGGCACCCTTCCCCAAGTCAAACGAGGCCAGACCTTGCAGGGATCCCTCACAAGAGGGGAGAGTCCTGACCCCCGTGAGGCGGATCCAAAAGTTCCCGAGGCAGCCTCTTCCCCGCGCCGCCCCCTGGGTCGCGACGCTAATGACCACCCTCCCGAGCCCGGCTTCCCCTATCCGACCGCTGATCCTCCGCTCAGGGCCCCTCTTCGAAGGTCCAAAAAGATTCCAGATCGGCCCCGAGAACTTGTCAAACCGGGCGGCCCCCGATGTCTTGTAGAAACCGGTGACTGCTTTTGTCGCTCGGCACCGGGATGCTCCTGAATGGCAAATAGACCCCGCCAAATCGTCCCGAATGGCGAAATTACCCTAGGGAGCAAGTTACACCTGGCCGGGTTTTAAAAGAAGGAAACACTCACGCCTCCACGACAAGATCCCGCATGCACATCCTAGGCCAATTGACTACGAGTGTGATGGAAGTGAGCTACTTTGGCGCTTCTTGGAGTTCGGTGTGGTCTTCCGCCACCGGAACTTGGTCCCCGTGGCAATGTCGACGCTCGAGTCCATTGGCAGAGTCGATCGCATTCCCGAGAGCTGAGGTCGCCCGTCCGGCCCCTGGGCCTTGGGGAGAGGAAATTTGGGGCAAGCAGCCCCTGAGGGATTTTAGGGTCCGCTGGCTCAAGGCCAACACCCCAACCCCATTTCAAGACACGCTAAAGGTCCCTACCGACCGACAAGGAGAGGGCTCCAAACGAAAACCCCGTGGGTTGCCGTGCTCTAGAAGGGTTTACGCTTTTGGGGCCGAGTCCCGGTCTCATGCACTTGGGACCGGGGCCGAGAAGCAGCAGCCGAGAATACGGAGCAAGGGGAACTGACGAGCGGAGTTTGGGCCTTTCCTCCTCCCGGATGTGGCAAGTAGAAGTCGGGGGCGCTTGCAGCGGCAAGACATTCAGAATTCGCAATTAATGCATTGCACCTAAAAATAAATTCGTTTTGCCACCGGATCCCTAATTCATCTCCAAAGACACCCCCAATTTTCGAATTTTCTGAGAAGGTCTAGGTCAAAGGGTTAGCATTAGAACGGGCCGGGGCAGCCCGCTGTGGCAACCGAAGCCGGCACCCTTCCCCAAGTCAAACGAGGCCAGACCTTGCAGGATCCCTCACAAGAGGGGAGAGTCCCACCCCGTGAGGCGGATCCAAAAGTTCCCCGAGGCAGCTCTTTTCCCGGCAAAGCCCCCCGGGCGCATCGCCACGACCACCCTCCCGAGCCCTGGTTCTATCCCACCGCTGATCCTCCGCTCAGGGGCCCCTCTTCGAAGGTCCAAAAGATTCCAGATCGTCCGAGAACTTGTCAAACCACTGGGCGCCCCGATGTCTACCTTTGTAGAAACCGCACCGCTTTTGTCGCTCGGCACCGGGATGCTCCTAATGGCAAATAGACCCCGCCAAATCGTCCGAATGGCGAAATTACCCTAGGGAGCAAGTTACACGGGCCGGTTTTATGAAAGAAGGAAACACTCACGCCTCCACGACAAGATCCCCGCATGCACATCCTAGGCCAATTGACTACGAGTGTGATGGAAGTGAGCTACTTTGGCGCTTTTGAGTTCGGGTGGTCTTCGCCACGAACTTGGTCCCCGTGGCAATGTCGACGCTCGAGTCCATTGGCAGAGTCGATCGCGATTCCCGAGAGCCGAGGTCGCCTGGCCCGGCCCCCGTGGGCCTTGGGGAGAGGAAATTTGGGGCAAGCAGCCCCGAGGGATTTTAGGGTCCGCCCTCAAGGCCAACACCCCAACCCCACTTCAAGACACTCCAAGGTCCCTACCGACCGGGACAAGGAGAGGGCCTCAAACAAACGTAAACCCCGTGGGCTGCCGTGCTCTAGAAGGGTTTACGCTTTGGGGCCGAGTCCCCGGCCTTCCGCCACCTTAACTTGATCCCCGTGGCAATGTCGGCATTCCAGTCCATTGGCAGAGCCAAATCGCTGTTCCCGGGGGGGAGGTTGCCCGCCCTTCCCTGTGGCCTTGGGAGAGGAAATTCGGGCAAGCAGCTTCCTGAGGGGATTTTAGTGTCCGCCTCCGGGCCAACACCCCAACTCCACTTCAAGACATGGCGAAAGTCCCTACCGACCGACAAGGAGAGGGCCTCCAAACGTGAAACCCCGTGGGTTGCCGTGCTCTAGAAGGGTTTACGCTTTGGGGCCGAAGTCCTGGTCTTCGCCACGAACTTGATCCCCGTGGCAATGTCGGCATTCTCGAGTCCATTGGCGAGCCAAATCGCGGGTTCCAAAGTGAGGGAGGTTGCCCGCCCCTTCCCCGTGGCCTTGGGGAGAGGAAATTCGGGGCAAGCAGCCCCGGAGGGATTTTAGTGTCCGCCTCAAGGCCAACACCCCAACTCCACTTCAAGACATGGCGCAAAAGTCCCTACCGACCGACAAGGAGAGGGCTCTCCTAAACGTGAACCCCTGTGGGCTGCCGTGCTCTAGAAGGGTTTACGCTTTGGGGGGCGAAGTCCCGGTCTTTGGCCACTAACTTGGTTTCCGTGAGCAATGTCAACGTTTCGAGTCCATTGGCGTAGCCAAATCGCGGGTTCCTGAGAGGGAGGTTGCCCGCTCTTCCCCGTGGCCTTAGGGAGAGGAAATTTGGGGAAAGCAGCCCCGAGGGATTTTAGGGTCCGCCCAAGGCCAACACCCCAACTCCACTTCAAGACACGCCGCTAGGTCCCTACCGACCGACAAGGAGAGGGGCCTCCCAAACGTAAAAACCCCGGAGCTGCCGTGCTCTAGAAGGGTTTACGCTTTGGGGCCGAGTCCTAGTCTGCTGTAGCTGGAACGCGGGTCGGTGAAGCCGCTACCGAGAACGCATAGCAAGGGGAACCGACGGAACGGAGTTTGACCCGTCCTCCTCCGATGTGGCAATTAGAAGTCGGGGGCGCTTTTGCAAAGGGCAACACACGATTAAATTCATAATTAATGCATTGCACGAAAATAAATTCTGATTTTTTGCCACCGATCCCTAATTCATCTCCAAAGACACGGCCCAATTTTCGAATTTTTGGAGAAGGTCTAGGTCAAAGGGTTAGCATTAGAACTGTTTGGGCAGCCCGCTATGAGGCAACCGAGCTGATTTGGAAGATTTGAAGATGCAGCTGACTTCAAGCCACAAAGAAACATAAATTTAGTGGTCGCTTCTATCAACAAAGTTGGAGAAAAATCCAAGCCGATCGGCCCATCACAAACTTCTAAGAATGTGCATTTGAAAGATTTAGAACATGGAAGTGTCCCATTTGTAAGAGCTACAGAGAGTCCAAACCACAAATAATCTCGTTAAGCCGGTTCTACCAAATTCAAGTCGAAATGTCGCAAAAACCTCAGTTCAAATGGCAAATCGAATCAAGAAGGCGATATCCAAATGTAAGAATGCAAAATATCTTCAAGAATCCTTCGATCATGTTCATGCATATGTATCAATGCTAGATTGTACCCAAGAGAAAATATAACAATGTACAAAACATAGGTTTATTGAACAAAAGATCACTTGAACAATTCAAAGATACTCCTCCCCGAAGCTTGGCTTATGGTTTCTATCGTGAAGTCCTCCACTTGTCCATCCCCTTTGAACCATAGCTCCATGTCAGGTATGTCCAAGGCCACCATGCATATGTCGACGCTTAGTATCATGTTAATGCCGCTTTTCCCCTGGGGTGCTTCCAAACCCCGACCATCTTTTCAAGAAGCACCCTCATCATGCTAGGCAGCCACCGTTCCTAGCAATTTGGTCAGTGCCTTCTCACCAATCACATACTTTTTAACACTTTCATCCCATGGATCGTTGTTTCATAGTCCCTCATCTTCGAAAGTGGAGGAGGGGGTTCACTGAGGATTCCCTTCCTTCTCATGCCCCTCGACGGCTCCTACACCAAGCTATAGATTAGAAAATAGATAAAATACAATAAAGTGTATAAACTACGAGTGTAGCCTTACTTGTGAAGACAAGTTCCATATCTCTCTCGCTTCTTGAATCCTCATCTCCTCCCCGAATCGTTCAAGCGCCAAGCATACCTTCCATGGCCATGTATCCCAAAAGCAATAAAGAAAAAAAACTCACAATAACCGCAAATGAAAAACTAGGATCCGAGGATCGCTCGCAATACTCAAATCATAAAAGAAATGGGAAAAATGAAAGCCGGGCCGATGACTTTTAAAGAACGTAGACGCCGCTTTAAGACGATAAACGCCGCTTAACGACGCTTAAAGGTCGCTCAACGACGCCTATAACGACGTTAACGGGCTATAACGACGCCGCATTTAAATTTGTTTTGTTTTCGTATGTCCGAGATGCCATATATATTGCCCTATTAGTCCTCCAGCCCACCGCCTCCGTCCTTCAAGCCCCTCCTCCAGCCTTCCTCCTCCCTCCTCCTTCGGCCGGAGTTCCTCACCTACATCTCGCCATGGCCGCTTCTCCTCGATGCATGCCCGCTGATGCCGCACTGCAGGCCGCGGCAGCGCTGCCGAGCACCTGAATCGCCCACCTCGAAAGTGGCTAGAGACGAACCTAACCCAAGAAAGGCCGGAGTTCAAGCAAGCCATGACAAAGCCGCATGATAGGGGGCAAGAAAGACCTCGCCAGATATCGGGAGGCCGAACCTTCCTCAATACGTGCTCGAAAAGCCCAAGAAATGCATGGTGAACTCAAGTTGTTTTGGCCCGTATGCTAGAGGATAGGGCCTTTGGGAAGGGAAACATTTGTCAAGCCCTACTTTCAAAAGTTGCACCGCACCAACCGTGGCATGCGAAGTGCTCGCATACGAATTCCTTGGGGAAATGACACCACGGAGGGGCTTGGATTCCATGCTCGGGAGGCTTGTTCTCGACGGGTGGAGGAAATCACCGCCGAAAGCACCTTCGAAAGCCATGAAAGTGGATCACACCGATGCCGATATATACCACTAGATGTGCACCGCATCCACTTTGTTTTGTGTATTTGAATTGTGTATGGGTTTTTATATGAATTTTGTATTTTGAAGGGAATACATATATGATTTTTGTATATGAATCTTGCATTTTGAAGGGAATCTTCACATTTTATGATTAATTAAACATAAAGCTGTAATTAACTGATGTAGAACTGCGCCTCGACGGGCTTGCAAGCCATAGGTCTATACTAGGATGCCAATTAACTTGGCATAAATGTCTATGATAACTTCAAGTTGCAATACTAATGTTGCCTAATATGGTTTGTAGTATACACAAATTCAAGATGCCAAAGTATTTTCTTATTCATATGTGGGAAGAAAATATAATAATCATAATAAAGTAATGAAGGTTCAATCGATGGTAGTCTTCTATCATGACACAAGTCTCCCAACCCCCCAACCTCCCTATTCGACCGCCATCTCTTCTTCACCTTCAAATATGCGGAGCGAAGCCTTACATGGAACTACTTAACCACCACCGATCTTGCAAAGGATCTCGAACTAAGGTGACCTACAAAACCCTATTATTACATTAGTTCCTTTGTTAATGACATATATAAATTTTATTGCATCCAAGTAAACATACTTGTTCACATTGCTCAACCCTCACGAAAGTGTGTCTTGACCACGATACCGACGAAGTTGAATCTAGTGAATACAAAGCCACTCGATCTTTTATGTATCGTGGCATGAGCACCAAGACACACAAGATCAAACCATTCGGCATCAAACAACATTGTTTTGAATGCACTACCGACATCAACCTCCATGATAGTTCTTTATAGTACCAATCCATTCCAACATTGCCTCGATTGGGTTTGGTCCAGACTACCACCCGGCAAAACTGTACTAAACTTTGCTCGATATACCACAATCATAAGCGCTTGCCATGATCCACACTTTGTCGCCGAAAGTGAGCACCGTAAGACCATATTGATGCATATGAATTATACTACAAAGTAAAGGAACAAATGTTCAAAATAACGAATCTAAACTCGTGAATTATATGCTATTAAGTTGCACTTACAAATAGTGACACGCCTTTAGCATATGCAAATTCTTCGCTAGAAACATGTTCGCCACGCTGCCTTTGCCATCTCTAGTTGTTCGAAAGCAGCCATTTATTGTTTATCTCACTTGGCGTGACCCCTAGATGATCCGAAGTGGTTGTTTATGCATTCTTTGTCGATAGCGCCTTCTCCCTCATCTCTTTTATTTTTCTTCCTCGTATTTTTTATCCATTTCTCCATGGGAGTGGAGTTGTAGATGAGAAACTTATTGACTTTTGCCTGCTCTTCTAGTGTGAACAATTTTCTTCGGTGGTCTTCCTTCGAACTTCTCCAACTATAGTTGGAGTGTCTTCATCGGTCCATAATCGTGGAGCATTGGGGTGTAGATCGCCAAGAACTCTAAGACATAGAATAATGACTCGTATAACCAACCAACCTACCATGCAACCCTCCTCGCCTTGCCTTCGACGCATTTTAAGTCCTTGAGGACCTTCGTAAAGCCGCTTCTATAAAAAACATCCATCTAGGATTTGTTGTGCCCGCAAGCTCTACTTTCCCCACTAAATGCACTAGTAAGTGAGTTTGTATGTCCGTAAAACTTGTTGGGAATTCTTTTCTAGCATACAACATGCCTCAACGACCTTAGTTCGTGAGATGTCCGCAATTTCATTTGTCCGTATCTCCTTCCTTGTAATCCATCTAAATATGATTTAAGAAAGAAAAAGTTAAGGAGAGTTCAAAGATCGAAAGTGTTTTCTAAACTGCATTTAACCCTCGAAAACTCGATAGGGAGACATATTGCATGTAGTGGACCGCCTCTACGCAGACGCACTCGTAACAATAGGGCATAACAAACCGCAACATCTTATGCCAATCATGAGATTTCAACCCGCTAACTCCCCTTCGTTAGAGAAACAATTACGCACGACGCATATATCCCGGTTTGAGTCTTTATTGCCTTGATCGCTTCTAAACGGTTTCATACATTTTCTAGGCACGATCCAATCCACTTGTGGCCTTATTCCTTCTTCGACATTTAACCATGCTTTTAGATTTTGATCCAAATTTTTGTAGATCTTCTCGTGTCGCATCTCGTGTTCCACGTCCCGGTGACATGCTTCCAAATAGACGCCAAACGCTTTTAAAGATGTGCATGGATCAAGAAGATGATGGATCTTCAATTCTCATTCAATAGGGTAGAAGGAAGAAGGATGCTTTCCACTTCATTCCTTAACCTTATTTCCTTCACGCATCCCACATGTTACCCCAATCTCTCATTGTCAACCTTTTGGGAGGCTCTTCGCAATAATGTTTTTCTTTGACCCACGTGATCGGTCGATTTTCCATTGGCGATATCTCCTTGAAGTTTGCATAGACATTTTTGTGCAATGCCGCTGACCCATGAGAGTTCAACCGTTCAAACCCACACAAGTGACATGCCGCGATATCCGCATTATTGGAGTCCGAGAGTTCATACAAACCGTGCCAATCGCCAAGGTCCACATTAAGATTGCTTCAAGGTAAATCTTCGCTCAAAGACGAAAGTTCTTTTGAGACATCGTGAACTTCAATACCTTCACTCCACAATGTCAAAAGCTCATCAATAACTATTTTCGATATGGATCTAGACTTTCCCGCTTCTTCGGTCCCGAACTAATAGTACTACCATTAAATGGCTAGTCTTCATGAGTAACCACGGTAAATTATAGTTGATCAACACTATCGCCAAGCTGACCACGCCGCCGATTGACGCCCATAAGGATTAACACCATCCGCTACCAACCCTAACTGAGATTTCGTGGGTTTCTTCCAAATTCGCCATGTTTCATCAATATGCTTCCATTGCTTGCAAATACTAACCACGCTGAGTACATTGTCACTGACGATTATTAGCGCACACCAACCCATGAGCTTTTCAGAGATTCACATCAAACAATAGCCTTATGCTAGGGATCAATGGAAAGTAGCTTAACCACCTTCATCGGGATCGGGCTTTTCCTTGGCATCCGTGATTGTACCTAGAGGCACCACATTTAGGGCATGTTTCGTGTTCTTTGTAGATGTCATCCTGATAATATACCATGCAATCATTTGGACAAGCGTGAATCTTATGGTAGCCTAAAACCAAGAGTCGCCAATATATTTTTATTTCAAGGCGACTTTTGGGCATAGTGTTCCCTTGTGGGAGTATTTTCTCTTGCAATAACCCTCAGATAAAACGTACCTTTACGTATACATTCAACTACAAATTCAATAAGTCAAGTGATTGCAATTGTACTTACTCTAACAAAGCCGCGAATAATCGCATTGCTCCATTTGAATTTGGCTTGAAGGTTTAATATCAATAAAGATGTCGCCAATCTAGATATGCTTTGCACCTAGATATAATGCTTTATGCGCTTCCTCCAATAAAAACGCGATCTTCATGACCATCGTTAGAGTATTTATATCGTCATCTAGGTCGCTTGTCGTGAAGATTGGGCCAAATGCATCTAACATGTCAGCTATGGGTTCCTCAACTTCCATGAAGTCCCATAGGGCATTGTCATC